>JAGFNQ010000943.1:220019-366992 GCA_024364735.1 Boesenbergia rotunda
TCGACTCAAGCGCTCTGCTCCAGAAACCTCCCATCTCGAGATTGAAGCGCCGACGACGACCCCCGCTCCGAAGTACAATCTACACCGGGCGTCGGTAACGAAAGAGCTTAATTTTCAGTTTACTATACTATAACTATAAAATTTCTCAGTAAACATTTGCGCACATATAGTATTGCCCGAAGTAAACGGTCAACGACCGTGGGCCTTGGAGTATGAGCCAACCGCGACTCCAAACCATGTAAAACCGCTTGAGTTCGCGTTTATGTTTCTTTATTTTCCGCTGCCTATTCTCTTTTCGAATCCGAAATGTTTTACGATATTCACCCCCCCTCTATCGTTCTTCTCGATCCAACAAGTGGTATCAGAGCGAGGAAGCTCAAATTTAGTGCAACCATCAATTTGAGAATTTTTCGGATTTTCTTCGAATTGTTTTAATTTTTTCTTCGAAATTTTATCGTTAATCAAGACCGGTGCAACACCACTCGATAATTATTTTTGTTCCCGCACTGCTAATCCAAGACAAAGTCTTGGGACATTCTTTTCCTTTTCTCTGTCTTTTTCAGTAAATACTTAATGGCCATGCAAGAAGGCTTCAGCACCGCAAGACCACCGCTCTTCAGTGGAGAGGACTTCTCCTACTAGAAGAGTAGGATGGAGGTCCACCTGAAAACTCAGGTGGACATGTGGATAATAATCCAGTCCGGACTGGAAATACCGAAGAATGCTGACAAAGTAACAATCTTACACTGATTGGGATGCTTCACTCAAAAAGAAAATTGAAGCTGATACCAAAGCGACCCAAATGCTCCAATATGGCCTAACTAAAGAGGAGCTGAACCGGGTGGGTCCATTCAACAGCGCAAAAGAACTCTGGGGTAAGCTGATTGAATTACACGAAGGAACCTCCGACACCCGAATCAGCAAGAGGGACCTTCTGCTGAACAAGCTGTACACCATCAAGATGAACGACAGTGAATCTACAGCTCAGCTCCATGCCAGAATTCAGGAGCTGATGAACGGTCTACACACCATCGGTCACAAGGTAGAAAACCGTGACCTGATAAGGTACGCCCTTAACGCATTCCCAAGAAACACTTTGTGGGCATCTATGGTAGATGCGTACAAAGTTTCAAGGGATCATTCTAAACTTAAGTTAGATGAACTATTTTCTGAATTAGAATTGCATGAGTAGACTAACTGCAATCTGGCTGAGAAAGGCATCGCTTTTGTTGCAGGTAAAGCTGGAAAGACAACCAAGAAGAAGCCTCAACCTGCACCCGAGTCTGATTCAGACTCAGACTCAGAAGACAGCGAGGGAAATTGACCGAAGCTGGTTCGGCTAGCTCGGGACTACTACAAAGAACTAAAGAACTAGACCAATAGAAGGAAAGTCGGCCGAAGAAAGGAAGAACCAGCTGAACCCTCAAATGAAAAGAACAAACCAAACGTGACCTGTTACGAATGCAAGAAAAAGGGTCACTACAAGACTGAATGCCCCAATCTGAAGGAAACAAAGAAGACGAGAAAGAAGAAAGCTCTTCAGGCAACGTGGGACGAGTCCTCCTCCGAAGAAGAAGAAGAGGTCCCACAGTGGAACCTGCTCGCACTAACCACCTCAGAAGAAATCGAGACCGAGTCAGAATCAGAACTGGATGACGGCAAACTTACATTTTCATAGGATGGAGAAATAACTGTATGTGGGTTTTCTAGAAATCAATTAAATGAATTAATTGCGTATCTTTCTCGAGACTTGGCGAAAGCTAAACTCCGAGTCGAATCTCTCCGACAGAAAGTAAAAGTCCTGAAAGAGGGAGCTGACTCTGGATCCTTAACTGAGAAGGTTCAAGAAGGAACCTCTACTCAAGTTGAAAAACTTGAGAAAGAGAACTCCTCCTTGAAAACTCAAGTCAAGGACCTCAGAACAGCCTTAGAACGGTTCACTACTGGTTCCAAGGGTCTTGACATGATTCTTGGAAAATAGAAGTCGGTTCTAAATCGATCCGGATTAGGCTATAGAACCAAATCTAGACAAAGATCATACTATGCTGTACTGAACCAGTCCAGACCTAAAGATCAGGCATGGGTACCCAAACTGTGCCTGAACAAACAAACTGCATCAAACCAGTATTGGATCCCCAAGGACAAGATTCACATCTTGCCAAACCATTATCATGGCTTTAGTCCAGGGAGAGCCAAATTAAAAATAATATTTATAGTTAGATAAATTTCAATTCTTATTTTCAAATCGCATGATTGCATGTTTATTTATTTTTTGCAATTTACCATGCTTAGACTTAGGACTAGTTAGTGTAAGGACTAAACCAACTTAACTGAAATTTGAACAACATTGTATTGGGTGGCGGTGAGATGATAGTACGTTAGGGAAGCCTCTTCTAATAAGGTCAAGTATACTCTACTTGGTCTCTTTAGATTGGTGAAACTAGCCGAAGCTACCGATCCAAGACCCAAACTAGTTAGACCAGAATTTTTCAAAAAATAATTTTGAAAATGAAATTTCATTAAAAGGCTTTGTCAAGGAAAGGGTTGATGATCCAATAAGGCTACGGCCAAAGAAGGCTTAGTGCCTCGTCAAGACCTGGAAGCCAATTTTTGAAATTCAAATTCAAATTATTCTTTGTCAAATTCGAATCTAACACAAATTTTCAGTTAATTGTAGATTCAAACATTTAAAATAATAAACTCAGAATCAACTGTTTTCAAAATTATTTTAAGTTTTTCAAAATAAATCATAATTTTTCAAAATAATTCAATCTATCAAAACCTGTCTCACAAAAACCCATAAGGCAAATGTGATTGATAACTCTAGAATGGGTGAGAAGGTAAAATTAATTTAAATAAAATTAAGTTTATCTTTATACTGGTGTTAAATTCTGTAACTTAGAACTTGATTATTGCTTGATTCAATAATGGTCAAATCATGGTCAAAATAGTCATACCATTGTCAAAGCAGTCAAATCACGGTCAAAGTAGTCAAACCATGGTCAAATGATCAACAAAACATCAAAGTTGTCAATTCCAACCTAACCTGGGCACCCGTGACTCCTCGGGCGCCCCGCACAACACTTTCACTTCGTTCTAGGCAGAAATACTGCCATGACACCCTAACTAGGGCGCCTCGGCCCTTGCGGGCGCCCCCAAGATCGGTCAAAGGCAGCAAAGCTGCCATCCTAGTCTGACCGGGGCACCCAGGCCATCACGGGCGCCCCCGACCAGCATTAGGTCACTGCCAAAGGCAATAGACACTGTCCCGGGCGCCCGGGAGCTCCCGGGCGCCCTAGCCAAAACATCTATATAAGGAACCTGAATCTCCTCATCTTGCCACACCCAAAACCCTTCTCCTCTCTAACTCTTTTCCTTCCAAGGCGACCAAGTGACCCTCTTGCTCCCTCAACCTCGACCATGCCTCCCCGAACGACTACTCGGTAAAATTTTTTTTCCTTACGCATGTAAAATTATTTTTCTCAATTCCTATCATTTAAACGCATACTTCTTATCTTAGAAAACGCCGAGCAAACCAATCAAACCCCGGTACCGAACCTAGTCCCGATCCTAGGTTCCCAACCTTAGAACTTTGCAACAGATTTGCTCGAACAACATATAAACCCATAAAGACAAGTTACCTAAATAGGCAATTCTTCACTCAATCTTGTCCCTTGGTCATGAATGTTATCAACTTTTACCAATTAGACAACCTTGTATTCTGCACTCATCCAATTAACACATCCTTATGTGCAGAATTCTATAATAACATAATTAGACAGGATGGTCTTATATTCATCACCACCGTTCAAGGGATACCCTTGACAATCACACCTTCATTGCTCAACCGATTTCTTGGACTACGACTCTCACAGTCCACCTTTTGCTGTTACCCTCCTAGGGATCCTCCCTTTGATGCTCCCTACTCTCACATAACCCTAGATACTCTATACTCCTACTTCTATAGGCATGCTAGAAACCCCTTGGACAGACGATTTCAGTCTGTTAACCTTCAGGTCCAGGACTACGCTCTATATAGAGTTCTAGTCCGCTGCATTCTGCCTTTATCCACTAGAGACGTCGCTACCATGCGACTATTTCACACCTTCCTCCTATATGCATTGATCCATCATCTTGATATCGACATTGGACTCCACATGTTCCACACGATTCTACATGCGTCCAGTGTTACCACTCAGGGATGGGTATGCACCCCCTATTGCCACATCATCACTTCTATTCTTCATCATCACGGTTGTAACATCACCGAAGGTGAGATGGCCGCGATGACTGACTTCGATGAGATAGGTTTTAGGAACTTTTCCCTAGCTGGTGTAGAGGTATCGGGTATCGGGGTTTTATCGTGGAGGCGTCAGAGAGCCGGACCCCAGATCGACTCTGATGAGGACGTTGAGGTCGATGTAGCAGATCTGGCAGCTGAGATTCGAGAGCACATAGACGAGCCCCCACCACCGACACTCTACGAGAGAGTGACGCGACTTGAGACACAGGTCCAAAGCCTCCGGGAGGAAGTGGAGGCAAATCATGCTGAAGAAATAGAGGCAAATCAGACCTATTATACTGAGTACATGAGTGCCCTCAGAGTCGATAGGGAGACTAGCGACGCTCGATATCATGAGATGATGTCGCTATTTCGATCCTGGCAGCCAGGTTCATCGGATCGTCCTGGTCCCTCATCCTAGTTTAGATTGGCATTGTATGATTGACTGTTTGACTGCCCCTACTCAGTAGGGTTGACTTATATTTGACTTGTATGACTATGCTGATTTTCTCCTTTTCCAGCTGACTTATGGAATTGACTATTTGATTTTCTTGATGTTTATCAGGATTATGCTTGGTAGAATATGTTTACTCTACTTTTGTTTTCTTACTGCTTTACTTGATTTGAAAATCAGTTTCTAAAATACTTTTAAAACTGCTTTACCTGATTTCAAAATCAGCTTTTAATTAGTTTGAAAAATCCTTTTTACAATTTTAAAAGTCAATTTTCCGACTTAGTTTTATTTAAAACTACTCCCTTCAAAACTAGGGCTTTCTCGCAAATGGACTTAGCGTAGGCCCTAACCCTAGAACTGCATGCACCTATAGATCTAGAAGCCAGCATCTCACAAGCACCTTAGGGTCCTTTTGACTGATAACCTAGAATGGGTTGAGATGCTTAGGTCTTTGCCTTAATTCAAGATGCTTTAAGCCAGTGCATCTGCAGTAATTGGGGCACTAAATACAACTTAAACAGTAATCAGGTTAAGTGTCAAGTTTAGAAAATCTAACTTGAACAGAACACTTAACTTGACTAACCCTAGCAAAAACTAATGTTTATAACTGTTAGTAAGTAGCTAATTGGGTTAGACAAGACCCTAAAGAGATAATTAAAATTTGTTTGGTTAAGTGTATATCTTAAATTGGTTCAGTACAGCACATTATTCTTTTGTCATATCCTTATGCAATTTATTGTTTTCTATATTGCTTTATTTTTGATATATGGCAAAGGGGGAGAGATAGGAAAGGAGAGAAGCTTTAAAAATTTTTCAAAATTCAAAATTTTCAAAACTTTATCCTTTCTTCAAAAAGTTTTTTTTCAAAACTACTTCAAAAAGTACTTAATCTAAGTTTTTTTTTCAAAACTACTTCAAAAAGTACTTAATCTAAGTTCTTTTCAAAACTACTTCAAAAAGTACTTAATCTAAGTTTTTTTTCAAAACTACCTCAAAAAGTACTTAATCTAGGTTTTTTTCAAAACTACTTCAAAAAGTACTTAATCTAAGTTTTTTTTCAAAACTATTTCAAAGTACTTAAACCTAGTTTTATTAAGTACATAAATCTATTTTTTTCCAAAACTATTTCAAAAGTACTTGATCTAAATTGTTTTCAAAATTTTTGTTAAGTACTTGACCCAAGCAGTTTTCAAAAATTTTTTTAAGTACTTAAACTTAAGTTCTGTTCAAAATATCTCTAAGTACTTATTTCTAAACTTCTCTAATAGAAAAGTTTCTAAGTATAAAGCTTCTAAAGTACTAAAGAGATTGAAAATTTTCAAGTATCTCTAAGAACCTAAAAACTTCAGAAGATATTTTAGAAATTTTTCTAAGTATAAATTTTTCAAAGTGCCCAACCAAATTCTTTTTGGAAAATAATTTTCTAAAATTTCTTTTGAAAAATGATCTAAGTATTGAAAAATTAATTCCATCTTTAGACTTAGAAAATTTTCAAAACCCCACGAACCTTTAGAAAAGCTAGGGGGAGATTCCTTCCAGGGGGAGGAAACTAAACTGTTATATCACCTGTCTTGATTAACTTAACTTTTTGAATCGGGTTGCCATAAATCAAAAAGGGGGAGATTGTTGGTGCAGAAAGCACCCAAGTCGAACCTGTGTTTTGATAATGGCAAAAGGTTCAAAAGTTAAGATGTTATATTTATCTAACATGCCACTTGAGTGTGCAGATTGAAGTCCTAGCGAAGGACTGCTAGGCATCTGAACCCTAAGACCTGGCGAAGGGCTGCTGGGCACCTAGCGAAGGACTGCTAGGAGTCGAAGACCTAGCGAAGGACTGCTAGGCACCAGGTGAGGGACTGCTTGGAACCGAAAACCTAGCGAAGGACTGTTGGGCACCAGGCGAAGGACTGCCTGGTACTGAAGACCTGGCGAAGGACTGCTAGGCACCTAGCGAAGGACTACTGGGCAAAAGTCCAACCGGAGGAGCCGGTTGGCAACAGGTAAATTCTCCTGAGAGGAGTAGGTGAGGACGCGTTCCCCGTCGAGGGAACTGTAGGCGTCGATTCGACCTAGGGCTCCATTTGGGAGAACCAAAGTCAGAACCAAGACAGCTACGGCTGTAAGACTCACTAACATACTTGCTTTATCATGTTTGGTACTAACCCTGGATGCAGGACCGAAGGAATGAGTGTCTGCAGCTTAGAACGCCTCAAAGGAGAGAGGCAGCAGCTGGGTTGGGCGCCCGGTAGGTCCCGGGCGCCCCAGGTAAAAGCTAAACAAGAGTTAGCAAGAATACGCTTCGGAAGCTCACTGGGCGGGGCGCCCCCATGCTCCCGGGCGCCCCCGTTCTCCCGGGCGCCCCCGTGCTCCCGGGCGCCCCGGATGCCTCGGGTGCCCTGGGTCCAAGCTAACGAAGCGGATAGAGTTTAACTCAGCGAGAAGCCAGCGGACCGAGTCATCCCAGGCACCCCCTGCATCCCGGGCGCCCCCGTTAAACCTCAGCCCGATCCTGGAGTGATAATGGCTGACCGAGAGTTTGCCGAATCATGTGACACGTGGAGGGCGCCCCCAGCATCCCGAGCGCCCCCAGGCTCACTATATAAGGAGCTCGACCCCCAAGTCTTCTCAACACATTCTTCCAACGCTACTACGCTCTTCGACTCAAGCGCTCTGCTCCGGAAACCTCCCATCTCGAGATTGAGGCGCCGACGACGACCCTCCGCTCTGAGTACAATCCACACCGGGCGTCGGTAACGAAAGAGCTTAATTTTCAGTTTACTATACTACAACTATAAAATTTCTCAGTAAACATTTACGCACATATAGTATTGCCCGAAGTAAACGGTCAACGACCGTGGGCCTTAGAGTAGGAGCCGACCGCGACTCCGAACCAAGTAAAACTGCTTGAGTTCGCGTTTGTATTTCTTTATTTTCCGCTGCCTATTCTCTTTTCGAATCTGAAACGTTTTACGATATTCACCCCCCCTCTATCGTTCTTCTCGATCCAACAAGTAAAACATGCAGAAATAAGTATCATATCTAGATCATTTAATTAGGCCTTTAATTAAATGTTACTCCCACTGAATCGTAGAGCTTTGGTAGGGGCTAGTCATGGATGTAGGCAAACTCAATTTGCCAACACTACTAGCTCCAAACCAAATAGCAATCATATTCATGTGGGACAAGATCCATATTGTACCTCATCTTGAGTTAGCTTTGGCTAATCACCCAATACTTGGTGTAACTAGGTAGGTAATATTTTACCAATTACATCTTATGCAACTCTTGGAAACAAAGGGTCCAGATCCACATTATACATCATCTTGAGTTAGCTTTAGCTAATCGCCCAAGACTTAGTATAATTGTTCTCTTACCCAATTTTCCCATCCTTTGGGATATGCCTCTAAGTTTCTCAATCTAATTAAGGGGACTTAGTTAAGTCTCACCCAAAGTTTGATAGCGGGACATCACAATTATCCTCTCGCACTTTACCAACATAAAATGTGTCGCTTTGCTTTGGCAAACCCAACAACAAATGATCGAGGTAGTTTATGAGTACCAAACTTTGGTAGGCGTATCGAGTTGACTTAATTAAGATAAATATTTATCTAATCATGCATCACATACACACATTGCATAAATCAACATATAAGCGGTTAAACGTGACATGGTTATGACCCATATACTACGATCTTCTCAAGCCAATGAGAAAATTGATGGTCAACCTTGGGATAACATCTTCTCCAAGTGCATCCTTCGGTCGTCATGTGTTGTCGGCATCCTTCTTGTAACTTCATTCTTCGATGGACACTCCACTACTCATTTTGTACATTACAATTTAGGAAAACTCGAGTTACATTCGAGTCTAAATCTATTTTACAACTAGGAAAAATAGAGACAAGGCATGACACGCAGACCGTATTATGAATTACATTACAACATGCACACACACACGTATACATCCAATCACATTGGGGTTAAGGCCATAACCATGCACCATGTCATCAATCATACATAATAGATCTAGGACATTGATTTTATTATGAGTGCAAAAACAAAAATCGCTCATGAGAAGAAACTCACGGCGGTCCCGAGACAAAATTTCTTTTGTTGACTCCTTGAATGAGCCACTGCCCTAGATTCATCAAAATGAATCCGAGACCCTTATTGCTCCATTGGTGCATCCTTGCGACAAAAATGCACAATCTGTTCACAACATATTGATGCAACTTCATCAACATGAACACCAAAGGTTATAATATTTTGTCAAGAGCAATCAGACTATAGCACACTATCATATGAATGATGATGCTATAGTCTTTTAGTTTGATCAATACAAACTTTTGCATAGAGACAAAATACTCATATAGTTATATGCAACTCATAACAAAAACTTGTCCTACTTCTATATCGCATATAAAAGTGCATAAAATTTTGTACGATCGTCCGCAAGTGACCCTGATACCACTATTGGGATCTCCCAACGACATAAACAAAAACCTGCAACGGAAACAAGATCCCTCGATCGATCCATGCGAAAGAAAACTCGTACAAAGCCGATCTACAACTACTTATTTTATAGATATACCTTTGATGTGTGCCCTTTCGTTTATCCTGCTCGTCCAAGGTACGCCGGATCTCTTGCACGTTCAAGCATCCATACCTCTATGCGTATCCACACGAACACAATCTCTCAACTTCGGAGAAGAACTACCTTAGTTGTGCTAACAACTTGAGGTAGTTCTCAGAGACACCAAGAACCCCAAAATAGGGTTTTGGTCAATGAGGGAGAAGAGGAGGAAGTGAGGAAGGTAAAAAAGTCTAAGCTACCATCCAAATGACAAGAAACTCTTTTATACTCATCCCATGAATATGAAGAGATTTTTGTCCCTTTAGCTTCCCTTCATTAAAGCCAATAAAGAGCACATCTTCTCATGTGGCTCTTCAACTTCTCTCCATTCAATGAAGAGAGACTTTTCCTCTTCCTTTATTATTAATTCATTAAACACTTTAATGAATTAATATCTTATCCAAATGTGGTTGAGTCTAATCTAAATGAGTCAAACTCAAATTAGATCTCAATCCCATAATCTAATTGGATTCACTTGAGTCTAACTCAATCAATCCAATTAGGATCAAATCTTAGTCAAACTAAGATCAATCAATCTCTGAAGCATCGTGTCCTTAGTATGCGACCCAATAGGTTCTTGTAACGTTGGCAATGTGCCTAAACCGCTTTAGACACATAAGCAATGAGCGGCATCTAGCAATGCATCATTGTTACTCAAGTAACAAGAAAAGTCGAGATCCGGCTTAACCTACGTGACTATGACAATGTATGACCTTGTCCTTCTATCCTCGATACTAGATTGTCCAATGAGGCATAGACTGTGTCATCCTCGATCAATCTTTGTGTTTCTTGATCCCCAAGTAGACTCACTCAAACAAATGAGCTCAATATCTCATATTGACTCATTTGAGTATGACCATGCATTTTAGCAGCCCTACTGGATCAAGGGGCCCACAGATATCACTCCCGTCATATGGGAGGGATAGATCCCATCTACATCACTCACATCCCTCCGCATAATTCATTATATACCCAGTGATCGCCATTATAGTCCACCCTGTTACAGGTGACGTTTGACGATACCAAAGTACATAACCCCTCATGTAGGGAACCATAGTGACTTCAGGTCTAAGGACTATTCATACTAATAGTCACATGAGAAAGTTTATGACACTCATATGATAATGTATGAAACTTTCTCATGGCGGATCAATTTAGCACACATTCACTAATGTATACCCATGTGTCAACTTGATATCATATATCCATAACTTATAAGCTCAAGTCATCAATTAACCTACATGCTAGTCTCCATGCATTAATATTGTCCTTCAATATTAATGCTTGACTAGGAATGGTTTAGTATAGTGTTCTCTACATTATCTCACTATCGATTCAACCAATCGATATGATGTAGATAAAAACCTACTACCCAAGGATATTATTATACTTAGTTATTTGGCACAAGTATAAAGTAAGTATAATAACCAAACATGTCTTTATTAATGATAGAATATGATACAAAAAGTCCTTAGTCAATCATCACATAATTGGGTCTAGGGCTCTTACTAACATCAAGCACTCCAAAGCTCTGTATTTTTTCCTTGCTTGAGTCTCCCATGCCAACAACGATCAAGAACAACGACACACTGCCCGAGACACTTTGCAAACACTTTAGTGTCATCGGTATATTTTTAATTTCGCTGTTTAATTCTGTACTCAAATTCTATATTTGTAAATCCTATTCGAGTTATAGAATTGCCTAACGAAAATGGTCAAGGACCATGGGCCTTGGAGTAGGAGCCGTTACAGACTCCGAACCAAGTAAAAATAAATATTGTTAGCATTGTTTGTTTTCATTTTCCGCTGTGTTTTCTCTTTTCTGAAAAATTTCTAGTAATTGCTATTCACCCCCTCTATCGATTACAACGATCCCACAAGTGGTATCAGAGCGGGTTGCTCAACCTTGGTGAAACCACCAACTAAGCAAGTTTTTTAAAATTATTTTTTTTATTCATTTTTTTCATAATTTTTTTTCTTTCTTCAAGGTTGGTGCAACACCACTCGATTTTTTTATTCTTTTTATACCGCACTACTAATCCAAGACAAAGTCTTGGAACAAATTTGTTTTTTTTTAATTTCAGGTTTATTAAATGGCAATGCAAGAAGGTTACAACACCGCACGTCCTCCTTTGTTCTCCGGAGAGGATTTCTCCTACTGGAGGAGTAGAATGGAGGTCCACCTGAAAATTCAGGTGGAAATGTGGATCATAATCCAGTCTGGACTGGACATCCCGAAGAACTCGCAAGGTGAAGTTCAAGGGTACTATGAGTGGGATGCTTCACTCAAAAAGAAGATAGAAGCGGATGCCAAAGCTACAAAGACCCTCCAGTGTGGCTTGACGAAGGTGGAACTCAACCGCATCGGCCCGTTTAGCAGCGCTAAAGAACTGTGGAACAAATTGATCAAGCTTTACGAAGGGACATCAGACACAAGGATCAACAAGCGTGATCTACTTCTTAACAAGCAGTACACAATTATAATGCAAGATGTTAAAACAGCAACACAACTCCATGCAAGGATCCAAGAATTGATGAACGGTCTACACACGATAGGTCAAAAGGTAGAAAACCGCAACCTCATCAGGTATACTCTAAATTCGTTCACCAAAAACTCATTATGGGCATCTATGGTAGATGCTTACAAGGTTTCAAGGAACCTGTCTGATATTAAACTCGATGAACTTTTTTCTGAATTAGAACTCCATGAACAAACTAATGTTTCACAGGTTGAGAAGAGTTTAGCTCTTTTTGCAGGAAAAGTCCTGGGAAGCAAATGAAGAAGAAGTTGCAACTTATACCCGAGTCAGATTCTGACACAAAATTTGATGACGAAGAAATCGATCATTCGAAGCTAGTCCGGATGGCCCGGAGCTACTACAAGATGATCAAGGGCCAAAGAAAGAAGAAGAAGTCGATCTAACAAAAGGATGATCCAGCCGAACCTACTATCAGTAAAAAGGTGAAAAGTGAAGTAACCTGTTATGGGTGCAACAAGAAGGGTCACTACAAATAGGAGTGTCCCAACTTGAAGGAGAACAAGAAGACTCAGAGGAAGAAGGCCCTCAAAGCTACGTGGGATGAGTCGTCTTCAGAAGACGAAGAAGAAGTACCACACGCCAACCTCCTCGCGCTGACAACATTGGACAATCTCGACACCGAATTGGAATTGGAACCGGAAGTATGCAACGGAACCAGAAAGCTCTCAATTTCGGAAGATGGACAAATAACGGAACATAATGGTTTAGACTAGTGGATGTTGGATAGTGGATGTTCTAGACATATGACTGAGGATAATTTAAATTTCACCAAAATCAAGTACAAAACCTAGACTCAGCAGCATTTGCCAACAATGCCACACTTAAGATAATTAGGTCAGATAACATTGAATTAAATTATGACTTTATTATCAAAAAGGTTTTATTGGTTGATAATTTTAAGTTTAACTTACTTAGCGTCAGTCAATTATGTGATACTGGTTATGTAGTTACCTTCACCAACTCTGACTGCCTTATTAGGAGCTTACATGACCTAGAAATAACCCTTAAGGGAATAATAAAGAATAATATCTATATTATTAACCTACCATCAACACCTAAGTGTCTTCTGACCCAACTAGAAGAAACTAATCTATGGCATAGAAGACTAGGTCACAACCACACAAAATTAATTTCAAAATTAAGTCGAAACGGACTAGTTAAGGGAATCCCTAAAATTAAAAACTTTGAAAATTCAATCTGTAACCCATGTTAATAAGGTAAACAAACAAAATCAACCCACAAATCTACCCAATCAGACTTAACCCAAGCTACACTTGAGCTCCTACACCTAGACCTATTTGATTCTCATGGAGTCAAGTCGCTAAGCGGAAATTGATACTGCGTAGTAATTATTGATGATTATTCTAGATTTACCTGGGTTAGGTTTTTAAAAACCAAAGATGAAACATTTGAATCATTTAATACTTATGTAAAATACTAGAAAATCAAAAAGATACTCAAATCAAAAGAATAAGAAGTGATCATGGGGGAGAATTTGAAAACCAAAAGTTTAATGAGTTATGTAAAATAAATGGCTATATTCATGAATTTTCCTACCCAAGAACCCCCCAACAAAACGGGATAGTTGAAAAGAAAAATAGAACCCTTCAGGAAGCCACCAGGACCATGCTCAACAAATATAACTTATCCAACCAATTCTGGGTAGAAGCAATTAACACCGCTTGTTATATTCAAAATAGGGTCCTAATAAATAAAAGACACAATAAAATACCTTATGAAATCTATTACCATAGAATACCCAACTTGTATTATCTAAGGGTGTTTGGGTGTAAGGTACATATCCTAAATACAAAAGACTACCTAGGAAAATTTCAATCAAAATCAACCCCAGGAATTTTTGTAGGGTACTCAACCACGAATCGGGCATATAGGGGTTATAACAAGCATACCCTTAAAAAGACAAAATAGATAATGATTCTGAAGACAAGTCAATTGATTTAAAGTATTATAGAAGTGTTATAGCAAGTTTGCTTTACCTAATTGCTGGTAGACCTGCCATTCATTTTGCAATAGGTGTTTGTGTCAAGTACTAAACTTGTTCTAAGGAGTCCCACTTAACTGCAGTTAAAAGGATCCTTAGATATATTAAGGGCACCATAAATGTAGGTATTTGGTACCCTAGGACGTCCAATTTTGAATTATTAGGATTTTCTGACTCAGATTATACAGGTTGTAAATTAGATAGAAAAAGTACTAGTGGGAGTTGTTAGTTACTAGGATAAAGTCTAGTTAGCTGGTGCAGTAGAAAGCAACATTGTGTTGCCTTATCTATAACTAAAGCAGAATATGTTGCCCTAGGGGAATGTGTAGCTCAACTTTTATGGATGATGCATACCCTTAAGGATTTCAACCTAGACTATACCCAGACTAAAGTATTTATTGACAATATAAGTTCAATTAACCTTACAAAAGACCCTATTCATTATTCCAAAACAAAGCATATTGAAGTTAAACACCACTTTGTTAGGGATCACGTAGCTAGGGGTGAAATCGTACTTAGACATATAGACTCAAAATCTAATTTAGCTGATATTTTCACTAAACCACTACCTAAGACTGAATTTAGTTCACTAAGAAGGTAGTTAGGGATGTGTTCAGTAGAATAGGACTGTTTTTTAATAACTATTTTTATCTTGCAAATGTGTTTTCAAAATCATTTTGTTTTAAAAGTGTTTTTTTGACTTAGTTTTTTTATAAAAAAATTACCCCCTTCAAAAACTAGGGTTTTTCTATGAAATGGACTTAGCTTAGAACTTAAGCCTAGCATGACATGCTCCTATATATCTAAAAGCCAGCATCTCACAAGCACATTAGGGTACTTTGATTGATAAACTAGATTAGGTTGAGATGCTTAGGTCTATGCCTTGACTCAAGATGCTTTAAGTCAGTGCATCAAGAGCAGTTAGGGCAATAAATACAGTTGAACATCAATCAAGTTAAGTAATCAAGCTTAGAAAATCTAACTTGATCAGACTACTTTACTTGACTAACCCAAGTGAAAGCTGCTGTTATATAACAGTTAGCGAGTAGTAAACTGGGTTAGACAGGGACCGAAAGAAATTGATTTGATCCATTTTTTTCATGAAATTTGTTTTCATGCTTGGACTCACTAGAATATTAACTGGGTTCAAAACTTATTACTTGGGTCAAACTACCTCTATTCATATAGTTCAGTTCTGTTTATAAAGTTTTACTTGCAGCTTGTCATTTTCTTCCCTTGTTTTTGCAAAGCAAGTAGGCTCTAATACACAATTTTTTTTACCAAACATACTTTTCAAAAAGATTTTTGATATATGGCAAAGGGGAAGAGTAGAAAAAGTGAAGTTAAAAAAATTTTTCCCCTCAAAATCAATTTTTTTTAAGTTAAATTTTTTCCCCCTCAAAATCTATTTTTTTTTAAAAAAGTGAAGTTAAAAATATATTTTTTTCCCTCGTTTTCTAGAAAGTAAAAGAAAATTTTAAGGAAAATTTTGTTTCTGAAAAAACTTTGTTTTTGAGAAAATATTTTTCTAAAAAGTTAAACTCTTTTAAGAGAATTCTTTTTGAGAAAAACTTTAGATGCTTTCTGAAATATTTTCACTTAAAGTTTTTTAGTCAGAAGTTTTTTTCTCAGAAGGTTTTTAACATGAAATCATACTTAGATTTCTTTTCAATACTTAGAAAAACTTTTCACAATAGAAAATTGCATATTTTCAAAAGCTTCAGGGGGAGTATTTCAATTAAAAGAGAGCTTTATGCAATATTTCAAATTTTTGCTAAGTTTTTTAAAAAATATTGAAAATGTTCTAAGGAAAGGGAGAGAGTACTAATCAAGGGGGAGAATAGAAAAGTTTTCTTCCTTCCAGTGCATAAAAGTGATATATTTTTTCATTTTTTTTATCTTAACTTTTAAACTGTGTTGCCATAAATCAAAAAGGGGGAGATAGTTGGTGCCGGAAGCACCAGATCGAACCTGATTTTGCTAATGACAAAGGGTTCAATGTTAAGTATATATTGTGATCTAATGGATTTACCAAGTGTGCAGAAAAGTCCTAGTTCACCTAGGCATGAAGTCTTGACCTGCAGGGTTGAGCAAGAAGTCCTGGTCAAGGACTGGGCAAGAAGACCTGGTCGAGGGTTGGGCAAGAAGTCCTGGTCATGGACTAGGCACCGAAGTCCTGATCTAGAAGATCGGGTAGGAGTCTTAGCCGAGTGAGGATTGCGGACTGAAGTAGAGGTGGGTCGAGGTACGAACGTATCGAGATCCGGCAGTCTCGCAAAAGTTAATTTCTCCTGAGAGGAGTAGGTGAGGACGCGTTTCCCAGAAGAGGGAACAGTAGGCGTCGGTACGATCTAGGGTTTCATTTTGAAATCCAAAGTCAGAACCAAGACAACTCCGACTATTATCCAAGCATTTATTGTTAATGTTATACTGTTCATGGGCTAACCCTAGTTGCAGGAGTGAAAGGGAGTAACGATTGCATCCCAAGCGCCTGAAAGGGTTCAGGCACCCGAGAGAACATGCGCTTGACAGGTAACAGGCGCCTGAGTTGAGGCATTTCCAGCGGGTGAGAGGCTGAGCTGGCAGGTTGCCACGTCAGCATCTCAGGCGCCCGTGAGCCATCAGGCACCTCAAAGGTCCAAGGTGCCCAAGACTGAGAGATAGAGTTTTGGCCGAGTCTGCGGATAAGGATGCACTCGATTCGTGACACGTGGCAGGCGCCCAAGAGCCCAAAGGCGCCCGAGAACAACCTATATAAGGGGCTTCACCCCTTTGCTTCTACAACACATCTCACAAGAAGTCAGAACAACTTTCTTATGACTTAAGCACTCCAACGCTCTCTGTATTTCTTCCGTGCTCGAGTCTCCCGCACCAACAACAATCAAGAACGATGACACATTGCCTGAGACACTTCGCAAACACTTTAGTGTCGTTGGTATTTTTTTAATTTCGCTGTTTAATTCTGTACTCAAATTCTATATTTGTAAATCTTATTTGAGTTATATAATTGCCCAATGAAAACAGTCAAGGACTGTGGGCCTGGAGTAGGTGTAGCGACCCGCCTTCTCCACCTTAGACGGACCGTTACTTGTCTACTTCTTGACTCTAATGCACGACTAATAATGTGGAACTTTCTTTTTTTTGTATTTAAGTCTATCTAAGAATGATATTCTAACTTTAATAGTCATGCATTTAAACTCATCACACAAGGTTCTATAATATTGCTAAAGCGTTATGGAATATGAATGCAACTTTTCTAAGCATATTTAAAGCAATAAAAACTTAATTCGAAAGGAGACTAACAACATCTTGGCACATGCATCAAATAGATAGAATGTAAATCTTACTTTTCTACCGAATTTACAAGCATTTTAAGCACAATTAGGACTTAGTCCAAAAGGGAATAATAAGCTCAAGAACAAGTCTAAAATTCAATGTATCAACATGCTAAACTACTCATGCCCTTGCTCATCTAGTGCATTCACAAAAGTATGCATACTAATTGAAATGACATGGAATCTTCATTCTACAAAATTGAGCATGTAAAACTATCCGAAGCATAAATGTTTAATAAACTCCATAACACAATAACTTGGAATTTGGGAACCTTAAACATTGCATTTCAAATAAGCTAAACTGTCTCGTCCCAAGGACCTCTCCAAGGTCAGCCACCACACACACGTCGCTCAGCACCGCCTCGTCGCCTTCCTTCAGAATTGCTTGCCTTTACCTTTGCCTGCAGTAAGAGGAAATGCAACTATTAAGCATAAAGCTTAGCAAGTACTATCTAGCTCACAAAATCTCGAGATGTGCAAGCATGCTTTTTAAACAATGGAAAATCACATGGGATACTTTTATGCTTAAAGGAAACGCTAAACATGTATAACTCAAAACATGCATACTCAAGCATTAATAAGTCAAATCACATGAGATACTTTTATGCTTAAAAGAAACACTAAACATGTATAACTCGAAACATGCATACTCAAGCATTAATAAGTCTTAACTCACTTTTTCCTTGGCTTAACATGAAACTTTAGCAATTCTTTAACTTTAAATCTTTCTTTATCTTTTAGAAAACTTCCTTAAACTTTAGGAAAACTTTGCTAAAGCATATACTTGAAAATAATACTCACTTGGATCCACTTAAGACGTAAGTACCATCTTATGCGCGTTCCCTAAAGGTTGGGGTAGCGAGCCGCCAATCCTAATAGAGCAGACCTTGGTCTACCAGGGCCAAGACCTTGGAATTGGACACCTGGATTTCTTTAACGACGCCCTTGGACGCCGGGTACTGGCCTTAGAAAATAAAATAGCTTTTCTTTCTTTTCTTTCTTATCTTTAAATGCCTTGGCATTTTATCGAACACCTTGTGTGCCCAAATCCCTAAGTCTTGACTTTTGGGGATTTCGTAAGGCCTTAGCCTTCTCTTTTCTTTTTCTTTATCTTTCTTTTCTTTTCTTTTCTTATAGATTTCCTAGACCCTAAACTCACATAGGATACTCTATCAAATATATATAAGCATATAATGAACTAAGATCACATGCAAAATCTTAAACAAAAAGGAAATATCTCTTTTAAAACTTTCAAGGGAAAATTCTTGCGGAAAACCGTCTCTTACTGCAGGTGAGCAGTACTTACCTCGATATCTTGGACTTACAACCAAGAACGGCGTCGGAGGTTCCGGAAAAACTCAGAGTCTCGGAGATTTCTTCACACTCACGCGTTCCTCTCGTCGCGGGGAGTCCGAATATAGGAAAATCTCTCGGAGGAGAGCCTTGTCCGGCCACGGGAGGAAAGCCCTAGGCTTGGTGTGGTTTCGCCCAAGGGAGGAGGAAGAGGGGAGGTCGCGTGCGTGTGGGAGGCCGTCGGCGCCGCTAGGTTGGGAGAAAATTAACCTAAAACTCGTAACTCCCTCTTTTATACTTATGGGGGCGAATTTACCTAATTATACCTTATCTATTATTTCGCTTAATCTATTTCAACAAAAATGAACCAGCTTAGCTGGTTTGCCCATTCTCCTCTCACAGCGTAGGTGAAGGGTTCGATTCCCACTTACGCGATTTTTTGTTTATAACCCTTTTTGCCACTTTCGTTTACGGAAAAATTCTATAAAAATATCCATAAATTTGGAATAAATTTTAAGATATTTCTAAAATTAGTTTCGAGAATTTTCGGGCATTACAATCCCCCATACCTTATAAAAAGTTCGTCCTCGAACTTAAAACAACTCTGGGTATTTCTGTCTCATGCTGTCCTCTGGTTCCCATGTTGCCTCTTCTACTCTGTGATTTTGCCATATGACTTTCACTAATGGTACCTCCTTGTTTCACAATTTCTTAACTGCTCGGTCTATTATCTGAATAGGCCGACTATCATAACTGAGATCTTCGCGAACTTGTACCGTCTGTGGCTCTATCACCTGGGTGGCATCTGGGATATGCTTCTTCAGCATAGAAACATGAAATACGTTGTGGATAGCTGACATCTCCTGAGGTAGCTCCAACTCATAAGCTACTTTGCCAACTCTTCTAGTGATGGGGTATGGTCCTACATATCTGGGACTTAGCTTGCCCTTCTTCCCAAAACGCATTACTCCCTTCATGGGAGCCACTTTGAGGAACACTGTATCCCCAACTTCAAATTCTAATGGTCTGCGCCGTGTATCAGCATAGCTCTTCTGGCGGCTTTGAGCTGTTTCTATTCTCTGGCGGATCTGCTGTATGGCTACGGTGGTATCATCTATAAGATCTGTCTGTAAGCCTAACTCTTGCCTCTCACCACCCTCGTACCAGCAGATAGGAGTCTACACCTCCGTCCATATAAAGCCTCATAGGGTGCCATGCCGATAGTGGCCTGATAACTATTGTTGTAAGCAAATTCCGCTAAGCACAAATATCTGCACCAACTGCCCTTGAAATCTAAAGCACAAGCTCTGAGCATATCTTCTAGTACTTGATTAACTCTCTCTGTCTGACCATCTGTCTGAGGATGGAAAGCTGTGCTGAACTTCAGTTTGGTGCCTAGAGCTATCTGTACGCACTCCCAGAAGTGCGAAGTGAACCTACTGTCCCTATCTGGAATGATAGTCTTAGGGACTCCATGTAGTCTGACGATCTCCTTGAGGTATAACTAAGCTAGTTGTTCCATGGAATAGGAGATCCTGATGGCTAGAAAGTGGGCAGACTTAGTCAATCTGTCTACTATTACCCAGATTGCATCATATCCATTCGTTGTTCTGGGTAGTCCCACTATGAAATCCATGGAAATATCTTCCCATTTCCATTCTGGAATCTGAATAGGCTGCAGAACTCCACCTGGTCTCTGGTGCTCTGCTTTGACTCTCTGGCAGGTCAAGCAGGTACTGATATATCTGGCCACGTCTCGCTTGAGTCCAGACCACCAGAACCTTTGCTTTAAATCTTGGTACATCTTGGTAGAACCAGGATGCATAGAGTACGGGGTACTGTGGGCTTCTTCTAAAATATTCTTTCTTAGTTCCTCGTCATTGGGGACGCAAAGGCGGTCTCCAAGGTAGAGGATGCCACTATCTGATATTCGAAACTCTGAATTTTTTGCCTCTTGTATCTCCTGCTTGATCTTCTGGATCTCTGGGTCTTGACTTTGCTTTCTTTGTATATCCACAAGCAGGGTTGACTCTAGAGTCAATGCAGAAAGTTGCCCAATTATTACCTCGACTCCAAAATCCTTTATTTCTTTCTGAAGTGGTAGAGACAGTGATGATAGGGACATCAGTGCGGCACAGGATTTTCTGCTCAGTGCATCTGCCACTTTATTAGCTTTACCTGGGTGGTAGAGGATTTCACAGTCATAATCTTTGACCAACTCTAGCCACCTGCGCTGCCTCATATTCAGATCCTTCTGAGTGAAGAAGTACTTCAAACTCTGATGGTCTGTGAAGACTCTGCACTGCACTCCATATAGGTAGTGTCTCCAGAGCTTCAGTGCAAAAACCACAGCTGCTAGCTCAAGGTCATGAGTAGGGTAATTCTTCTCATAGTCCTTGAGCTGTCTGGAGGCATATGCTATTACCTTTCCTTCTTGCATGAGGACAGCTCCAAGGCCCATCTTGGATGCATCACTGTAGATGTCAAAGGCCTTGTCACCCTCTGGAACCGTCAGGATGGGAGCACTGGTCAGTCTCTTCTTCAGCTCTAGAAACTGTGCTCGCATTTATCTGACCATCAAACTTCTTGTTCTTTCTGGTCAGGCTGTGAGTGGAGAGGCTATTCTGGAAAAGTCCTCCACAAATTTTCTGTAATATCCTGCCAGGCCTAAGAAACTCCTGATTTCACTGGCATTCTTGGGTCTACACCAGTTGCTGACTGCTTCTATCTTGGCTGGATCAACTTGAATGCCTTCTTTGGATACAATGTGACCTAGGAAGGTCACCTGATCTAGCCAAAACTCACACTTTGAGAACTTTGCATAGAGCTTCTCCTGCTGAAGGATCTGCAGCACTATCCTCAAGTGTGTAGCATGGTCCTCTGGAGTCTGTGAGTATATGAGAATATCATCAATAAATACAATGACGAATTTATCGAGATACTCCCTGAAGATGTGGTTCATCAGCTCCATGAAGACTGCTGGGGCATTGGTTACTCCAAAAGGCATCACTACAAATTCGTAGTGGCCGTATCTTGTCCTGAAGGCGTCCTGGGGATGTCACTTCTTTAACCTTTAGCTGATGATACCCAGAACGCAGTCTATCTTCGAGAACACTGTAGCCCCTTTGAGTTGATCAAATAAATCATCTATTCTAGGAAGGGGGTACTTGTTCTTGATGGTTACCTTGTTCAGAGCTCTGTAGTCTATGCACAGACGCATAGACCCATCCTTCTTCTTGACGAAAAGTACAGGAGCTCCCCAGGGTGAATGACTCGGGCGAATGAAGCCCTTGTCTAGTAGCTCCTGGAGTTGCTCTTGTAATTCCTTCAACTCTGCTGGAGACATACGATATGGGGCCTTCGAGACCGGACCGGTACCTGGTACTAGCTCAATCTCGAATTCCACTTCTCTGTTGGGAGGTAGTCCAGGTAGTTCTTCTGGGAATACTTCTGGATACTCACAGACTACCCGTACATCCTCCTGCTTGCGCTCTTCCTTTGCTTCTATGTCCACTATGCGTGCAAGAAAACCAGCACACCCTTGTTCTAGCATCTGGTGGGCTGCCAAGGCTGAGAGGAATTTCTGAGTCTTCCTCCTTGGGGCTCCTTGAAATTCGAACGGTGGTTCTCCTTCTGGACTGAAAACCACCTTCCTCCGGCGACAGTCCACTGAAGCGCTGTACTTACTGAGGAAATCCATGCCCAGTATGACGTCGAAGTCTTGCATCGCAAGGACTATTAGATCGACATATAGCTCTCGGTCTGAAATCTTGATTGACACAGCCCGGAGCCGCTGGGTGGATTCCATGATTTCCCCTGAAGGGAGAGTTGTCAGGAATCTGGACTCCCAACTCTCTGCAGGCACCTGTAACTTACTAGCAAAAGGTACTGATACGAAAGAATGGGTCGCCCCAGTGTCAAACAGTGTAGTAGCTAAATGCTGAAAAATAACTATTTGACCTGTTACGACCGTGGAGGCGCTGGCAGCTTCTTCCTTCGTGAGGGAAAAGACTCTGGCATTGGTTGGAACTGGTGCTGCTTCCAACCCTCCCTGACTGATCTGAGGTCCCTCCAGTATAGTAGGCATGTAATGTAACTGAGGCTTGCCTCCATACTGTACGGACTGCTGAGGAAGTACCTTAAACTTGTTTGGGCAGTCTTTGGATCTGTGTCCCTCTTGTCCACATGAGTAGCATCCAGTTACACCCAAAAGGCATGCTCCTGGATGGGTCCTCCCACACTTAGGACAAGGTGGATACCTAGCTTGCTTGTTCTCTGGGTTTCCTTTTTGGCTGCCAGGCCACTGCTTCCTTTTGTGGTTCTTGTTCTTCCAGTTCTGGTTATTTGGCTGAGGCTTCTGGCCTCCTGTTGTCTTGTTCTCAATCAGGACTCTTCTGCTGTGTTTGTTGTGCCTTGATGCTATTCAGATAGTGCTCTGAGATTAGAGCACTACTGACCAACTCCTCGCTGGTCTGGGGTCGGTGCGTCCGCTGTTCACGTTGAGTGCTATTTCAGGGTTCAGCATGCGGAGCATCAGTCTGACTCGCTCCTTCTCTGTGCTGACTAGCTCTGGGCAGAGGCGAGCTAGTCTGTTGAACTTCGCGACTGCTTCTCCCACTGGTAGGTTACCTTGTCTGAACTCCATGAAGTCCTCGTAGTGCTTGTTGGTAACCCGCATGTGGAAGAACTCCTCATAGAACTCTTGCTCGAAATCTGTCCAGCTCATCTGGTTGACTATCCTCTTACTCTTGACCCGCTCCCACCACATACGAGCATCTCCAGTTAGGCAGAAGGAGGCACATTTGACCTTCTCGACTTCTGGCCAGTCAAGAAGCTCCATTGTGCTCTCTAAAGTCTTGAACCAAGCCTGGGCATCCCAGGGCTCAGTCGTGCCTGAGAAGCTTTCAGGTTTCAGCCTCTGCCACTGGACGAGGTATGCTTCTTGTCTTCGGTTCACGGCAGGGGTCTCCTGTGTGACTGGTGGAACTTCAGCCACCACTGGAGTTTCCACTCCTGCTGTGGGTGGTGTAGGGGGCACTGGGTGCTGATTTGCCATCAGTGTGGCGATGGTCTTCTGTTGCTCTGAAATCTGAGCTTGCATTTGAGCAATGACTGCCATCAGGTTTGGCTGTTCTGTGCCAGGCTCATTGTTATCTTGAACTGGAGTGCTGTCCTTGCATTAGGAGCTCGGCCTCTTCTTGCCATCTAATAATGCATAAGGGAAAGAATCACTACTACATCTCTAGGTATAAACTTGTCTTCTTACTTAGTAACCTAATATCCATTCTAGGGATTAAACATGATTCCGTGATACTAAGGTATTAAACATGCTTCCTTGTTCTATGCACATATGAGTAAGTACTTAAGCATTTCTCTATACTGCAATTAAGTAAAGGAGCAATAGAAAAACTGAAACTTAAAACTTTCTTACTTGAAGACGGCAAGGTTGATGCTGATGTGTGTGTGATGCTGGAGAATGGGAACTGCTCTGATACCAACTGTAGCGACCCGCCTTCTCTACCTTAGACGGACCGTTACTTGTCTACTTCTTGACTCTAATGCACGACTAAAAATGCGGAACTTTCTTTTTTTTTGTATTTAAATCTATCTAAGAATGATATTCTAACTTTAATAGTCATGCATTTAAACTCATCACACAAGGTTCTATAATATTGCTAAAGCATTATGGAATATGAATGCAACTTTTCTAAGCATATTTAAAGCAATAAAAACTTAATTCAAAAGGAGACTAACAACATCTTGGCACATGCATCAAATAGATAGAATGTAAATCTTACTTTTCTACCGAATTTACAAGCATTTTAAGCACAATTAGGACTTAGTCCAAAAGGGAATAATAAGCTCAAGAACAAGTCTAAAATTCAATGTATCAACATGCTAAACTACTCATGCCCTTGCTCATCTAGTGCATTCACAAAAGTATGCATACTAATTGAAATGACATGGAATCTTCATTCTACAAAATTGAGCATGTAAAACTATCCGAAGCATAAATGTTTAATAAACTCCATAACACAATAACTTGGAATTTGGAAACCTTAAACATTGCATTTCAAATAAGCTAAACTGTCTCGTCCCAAGGACCTCTCCAAGGTCAGCCACCACACACACGTCGCTCAGCACCGCCTCGTCGCCTTCCTTCAGAATTGCTTGCCTTTACCTTTGCCTGCAGTAAGAGGAAATGCAACTATTAAGCATAAAGCTTAGCAAGTACTATCTAGCTCACAAAATCTCGAAATGTGCAAGCATGCTTTTTAAACAATGTGAAATCACATAAGATACTTTTATGCTTAAAAGAAACACTAAACATGTATAACTCAAAACATGCATACTCAAGCATTAATAAGTCAAATCACATGAGATACTTTTATGCTTAAAAGAAACACTAAACATGTATAACTCAAAACATGCATACTCAAGCATTAATAAGTCTTAACTCACTTTTTCTTGGCTTAACATGAAACTTTAGCAATTCTTTAACTTTAAATCTTTCTTTAACTTTTAGAAAACTTCCTTAAACTTTAGGAAAACTTTGCTAAAGCATATACTTGAAAATAATACTCACTTGGATCCACTTAAGACGTAAGTACCATCTTATGCGCGTTCCCTAAAAGGTTGGGGTAGCGAGCCGCCAATCCTAATAGAGCAGACCTTGGTCTACCAGGGCCAAGACCTTGGAATTGGACACCTGGATTTCTTTAACGACGCCCTTGGACGCCGGGTACTGGCCTTAGAAAATAAAATAGCTTTTCTTTCTTTTCTTTCTTATCTTTAAATGCCTTGGCATTTTATCGAACACCTTGTGTGCCCAAATCCCTAAGTCTTGACTTTTGGGGATTTCGTAAGGCCTTGGCCTTCTCTTTTCTTTTTCTTTATCTTTCTTTTCTTTTCTTATAGATTTCCTAGACCCTAAACTCACATAGGATACTCTATCAAATATATATAAGCATATAATGAACTAAGATCACATGCAAAATCTTAAACAAAAAGGAAATATCTCTTTTAAAACTTTCAAGGGAAAATTCTTGCGGAAAACCGCCTCTTACTGCAGGTGAGCAGTACTTACCTCGATATCTTGGACTTACAACCAAGAACGGCGTCGGAGGTTCCGGAGAAACTCAGAGTCTCGGAGATTTCTTCGCGCTCACGCGTTCCTCTCGTCGCGGGGAGTCCGAATATAGGAAAATCTCTCCGAGGAGAGCCTTGTCCGGCCACCGGAGGAAAGCCCTAGGCTTGGTGTGGTTTCGCCCAAGGGAGGAGGAAGAGGGGAGGTCGCGTGCGTGAGGGAGGCCGTCGGCGCCGCTAGGTTGGGAGAAAATTAACCTAAAACTCGTAACTCCCTCTTTTATACTTATGGGGGGCGAATTTACCTAATTATACCTTATCTATTGTTTCGCTTAATCTATTTCAACAAAAATGAACCAGCTCAGCTGGTCCGCCCATTCTCCTCTCACAGCGTAGGTGAAGGGTTCGATTTCCACTTACGTGATTTTTTGTTTATAACCCTTTTTGCCACTTTCGTTTACGAAAAAATTCTATAAAAATATCCATAAATTTGGAATAAATTTTAAGATATTTCTAAAATTAGTTTCGAGAATTTTCGGACGTTACAGTAGGAGCCATTATAGACTCCGAGCCAAATAAAAATAAATAGTGTTAGCATTGATTGTTTTCATTTTCCATTGCATTTTCTCTTTTCTAAAAAAATTCTAGTAATTGCTATTCACCCCCTCTATCGATTACAACGATCCCACAAGTAGTTGTTGGTGCAAGTTGCATCAATGATGTTCCTCTTTAAGTGTTTTAATGTTTGACAATTCACTTAAGTCAGTGATACAATGAAGAGACAAAGGGGAAGTAAGAGAGAAGTAATCAAAGCTGAAGAAAAGTCCTAGTTAATCTAGGTATTGAAACCCTAAGTCCTAGCGAAGGGCTGCTAGGCACCTAGCGAAGGGTTGCTAGGTATCGAAACCCTAAGACCTAGAGAAGGGCTGCTAGGCACCTAGCGAAGGGCTGCTAGGTATCGTAACCTTAAGACCTAGCGAAGGGCTGCTAGGCACCTAGCGAAGAGCTGCTAGGCATAGAAGACCTAGCGAAAGATTGCTAGGCACCAGGCAAAGGACCGCTTGGTAACAAAGACCTAGCGAAGGGCTGTTAGGCACCTGGCGAAGGACTGCTAGGAAATGAAGACTTGGTCTGAGGGACTAAGCAACTTAGCTGAGCGATGACTAAGGACAGGAGTAGAGACGAGTCAGGGTTTGGGCGTCTCGAGATCCGGAGTAATCGGAAGCTAAGTAAAAGTCCATCCGAAGGGCTGGGTGGCAACCGTCTCCTGAAAGGAGTAGGTGAAGGGCGAGTTCTCGGGGATAGGAACTCGTGCCGGTTCGACCTACGGTTTCGTGCAAATCCGAAGTCTGAACCAAGTCCTTAGGCTTAATATTATATGTATCCATGCTTTGTGTTTGTGTATCTTGCAGGTATCAAGAACCGGAGACAAAGCAGTTAAACAAGCAAACAGCTGCTGAAGCCCTAACCAGGGCGCCCCAGTGTTGGGGGCGCCCCCATGCAACCGGGGTGCCCCCAGCAAGGGGGCGCCCCCAGGTAAAGCCTAAGATGCAGGAAACGTGTGTATGCAGAACAGGTGTCAACCGGGGCGCCCGGATTAGTAGCTGTTTTGCTGTTTCGAAGCCAGAACACAGGATAAGCCCTCACTGGGGCGCCCGGGACATCTGGGGCACTCTGGTCAAAGTTCTTATCACCTGCGGCGAGGTAGGCGCAAGGATAAGAGTTGACCGAGTCTTCCGGGGCGCCCCCAGCGTCCGGGGCGCCCCCAGGAGGCCTATATAAGGGGCTTCGACCCCTCTGCTTCAGACACAACTTCCAAGTACTGTTCTGATCATTCTGACCGACGACAACGCGCTAGAAACGAAGCTCTACGACCGGGAGACTCCAGGAGGAGGTGCGCTGCACTTCGGAGGTCCAGATCGGCCGAGCTTCATACTTTTTCTCGTTGGTTTGCTTTTTAATTACTATACTTAAATTTCTATATTATTGCTTGTAATTCTGCACTGTAAGTCGGGTTTCTCCGCCTCCGGAAAGTCCGGAAAGGAGACCAATAGTGGACGGGCGTTCCCGTGCATAGGCCTTGGATGTACTGACCTTGGGGGGTTGGGAACCAAGTAAAAATCCGCCGTGTCACTGTCTGTTTCTTTTCGTTCTATTTATTTTCCGCTGCGACTAACATCTGAGTCAGAACGAAAGTATACGAGATTTCCCGAAAGATTTTCACGGTCGATATTCACCCCCCCCCTCTATCGACGGCACCGGTCCTACAATTGGTATCAGAGCCGAGCCGCTCTTCACCGGACTAACCGCCGACGGAGCAAAGACGCCAGGAGTTGAGGGGGAGCCCAGGGGTGAATCAGGTACTTTTATTTAAAATGTCTGTTTTAAATTCCATATTATTTGTTTCACGTGCAGGGAGAGAGGGCACTACATAAAATCAGTGCCCTACTCGTAAGAATCGTTCGTCACCGCGGCAAAGGAGGTACCAGCGCCAGGAACCGGAGGACAAAAGATCACGTACAATGCTTCAAATGCAAGAAATACGGACATTACAAAAATAAGTGTCCGGCAAAGGTACGAAAAATTTATGTTCCAAAAATTTTACAAGTTCCTGCACTGCCATGTGATAAATAGTTAATTTTTCTGATAAAGTAGATTTACTGCATAGTAAAATTAACTATTTGCATGTTAAATTACAAAACATGAATATGACCAAAATATCAGAAATTAATTGTTTAATTCAAAATTCAATTCAGAAATTAATAAAATTAATTCTGATAATTTATCTGAAAAAATTTAATTCTGATAATTTATCTGATAAAATTAATTCTGATAATTTATCTGATAAAATTAATTCTGATAATTTTTTCTGATAAAATTAATTGATGATAACTTTAATTCTGAAAGAATTAATTATGATAAAAATTAATTCAGATCAAAATTAATCCTAAGGATAATTTCGAATTCAAATTTGAAAATCCTAAGGATAATTCCAAATTTGAAAATCCTAAGGATAAATCCGAATTCAAATTTGAATATCTTAAGGATAATTCAGAAATTAATTATGAAAATCTTAAAGATAATCTAGAGATTAATGTTGAAAATTGAAAATATCTGAGGATAATTTTTCTCCTAGATAATAATTTAATTATAGATAATATTAAAGATTATTACAAAACTTAATTAGTGGCCCAAATTACTCCACCTACTGTAAGGATATTGAAAACCTAATCTTGAGGAGGATATAGAACTATCTAAGATAAAGGCCATAGTTAATAAAAATTACAAAAATTCAAATAAATCAAAATTATTAGAAAAACTTGAAAAGAAAGATAAAATGAAGAAGAAATTTTGAAATAATGAAAATGATGAATTTAAACCACAATTATTAATTAATCATTATAATTCAAATTAAATCTTAATTAAATTCAAATTAAATCTTAATTAAGTTCAAATTAAATCTTAATTAAATTCAAATTAAATTTAATTAAATTAAATCTTAATTAAATTCAAATTAAATCTTAATTAAATTCAAATTAAATTTAATTAAATTCAAATTAAATTAATTAAATTAAATCTTAATTAAATTCAAATTAAATCTTAATTAAATTCAAATTAAATTTAAATTAAATCTTAATTAAATTCAAATTAAATCTTAATTAAATTCAAATTAAATCTTAATTAAGTTCAAATTCAAATTTAAATTCAAATTCAAAATTAAACTAAATTAAAATTCAAACTTAAATTAAATTCAAATTCAAAATTAAACTAAAATTCAAACTTAAATTAAATTCAAATTCAAAATTAAACTAAAATTCAAACTTAAATTAAATTCAAATTCAAACTTAAATTAAATTCAAATTCAAATTTAAATTAAATTCGAAATTCAAATTTAAATTAAATCCAAAATCCAAATTTAAATTAAATTCAAATTTAAATTTAAATTAAATTCAAATTCAAACTTAAATTAAATTAAATTCAAATTTAATTTAATCGAAATTAATTGAAACTTAAATTCATTTATTCTCAATTGATTAATTAATTTTCTAATCCAATCAATTCTTAATTAACATGAACTCAACTAAACTCTTAAATGACTTAAACTCAAACTAAAATAAAATTTTACCCAAACTATAACAATTAAAACTAATATGTCAAAGTGGGTTGACATATTCGCGGGTTCACTCGACATGTATCAAATCGGGAATTTGATACATTTTTAGAAACTTAAATAAAATAATTTGAATTGTTTGACTCATGCATAATTGCCATGCCATGCATTTGTTATTTATTTTGTTAATATATGACATGTCATTCATATTTAAATTTTATGCATAATTTAGAACGACTATAGGAAAAAGAATAATTGAAACTTGATCAACCTAGTATTGGGTGGAAGTGAGATGATAGTACGTTAGGGAAGCCATCTTGGCGGAATTAGCCGAAGCTACCGATCCAAGACGTAAACTAGTTAGACCAGAATTTTTCAAAAAGTAATCTTGAAAATGAAATTTCATTAAAAGGCTTTGTCAAGGAAAGGGTTGATGATCCAATAAGGCTACGGCCAAAGAAGGCCTAGTGCCTCGCCAAGACCTGGAAGCCAATTTTTGAAATTCAAATTCAAGTTACTTATTGTCAAATTCAAATCTAACACAAGCTTCAATTAAATCTTAGAGTTAATAAATTAAGAAAAATGATTCGAGCATCTCACAATACACCTATAAGGCAACCATGCTTGTTGTATTGATACATCTAAAATGGGTGAGATGTTAAGGACTAATGAATTGAAAAATATTTTTCAAAATTGTTTTTCAAAATCATTAGAATATTTTCCTAAAAATATATTTTTAAAATAGTATTTCAACATAATAATGTTTTTATGGAATTCATGCTTGTCTGATTGAATATACATATTATATGTTTTCAAAAATATATCTTTTCAAAAATTGTTTGACTCACGAAATTAGACACAAGCCTCTTAGGACAACACTAAAGTTCCTTAAGGTACTTAGATTGAGTCAAACGGTATCGGGTACAGGGGGAGTGTTTTTTTTTGCAGTTTTTCCAAAACTGAGCTTTAAACATTATTACTTATGTTTTTCGAAAACTATGTAGGATAAATTACCATAAGTATGTTCCAAAATTTCAAAATACAGTCTAAAAGTGTGCTTTGTCTTGTTTGATTTGATAAACCCTAAAGACACAGAGGAAGGTCCACTTCTTGATCTAAAAGGACTCCTAGGACGTGTCAGATTTAGGGGGAGTCTGAGTCAACTTTCTGACAAGTTTTAAATTATTTTATTCTTTTGATCTGAACTAACCTTAAAACTCAGAGGAAGAGTGCTTGTGGTCAACAAGCTTCCCAGGACTGAGTCAAATTTAGGGGGAGGTCAAATTAAAAGAATTATTGAAAATTTCAAATGTTTTCATGCGCGGTATTTTCAAATCCTGTTGAAAACATAAGTATTCCTTCAAAATACTATTATTTTCAAAAATTCATTTGTTTTTTTTAATTTGAAATAATATCTTGAGTTTGGAAAATCTTCCAGGACACTTAGGAAAATGTCCTTGTAGTCAACAAGGTTTCCTATGATTGTGTTAGACTGGAAGATAAACCAAATCAAGTATTATCACTTTAAAATCTTTACATTTTTCAAAATTAACTTACATCCTATTATTCTGGGACTTATGAAATTTTTTATAATATTTACTTGGGTTGGAAAACTTCCAGGACACTTAGGAAAATGTCCTTGTAGTCAACAAGGGTTCCCAGGATAGTGTCAGACTGGAAAATTAACCAAGTGAAGTCAAATGTTTTCAAAAGTACTTATGTCTTTCAAAGCCAAATATTCTTTCAAAAGTACTATCAATTTTTTTCAAAATTCTATTAATATTTACTTGACCTTGAAAAATATTATGTTTCATAAAACACTTATTTTCGAAAAACAGCAAGTACTTGCAAAATAGGCATAACATTTATATTTTCCAAAATAGCATTCTTTCCAAAGTTATGCATTTTCCAAAAGTACTTAATTATTCAAAAATTCAATATATTTTCAAAGGTACTTATATTTTTCAAATATTACATAATTTTTGCAATATATTATTCAAAATACAATGCTTTCAAAAATTTTGCACTAAGTATTTTCATAACAAACCAAAGGTTTTTAATGTTGGTGCAAGTATTTTATTTTTGATGTATGACAAAGGGGGAGAGATGTGTGCTTAAGTTAGAAAAATTTTATGTGTGCTTAAGTTAGGAAATTTTTTCCAGGATCAAAAATATATTTTCAAAACTAAGGTCATTTTTTGGTTGATCCCAAGGATAGTTAGCCCCTTCAACCAATCTAACTTAAGTTATTGTCAAACATCAAAAAGGGGGAGATTGTTGGTGCAAGTTGCATCAATGATGTTCCTCTTTAAGTGTTTTAATGTTTGACAATTCACTTAAGTCAGTGATACAATGAAGAGACAAAGGGGAAGTAAGAGAGAAGTAACCAAAGCTGAAGAAAAGTCCTAGTTAATCTAGGTATTGAAACCCTAAGTCCTAGCGAAGGGCTGCTAGGTATCGAAACCCTAAGACCTAGCGAAGGGCTGCTAGGTACCTAGCGAAGGGCTGCTAGGTATCGTAACCCTAAGACCTACCGAAGGGCTACTAGGCACCTAGTAAAGGACTACTAGGCATAGAAGACCTAGCGAAGGGCTGCTAGCCACCTAGCGAAGGGCTGCTAGGCATAGAAGACCTAGCGAAGGATTGCTAGGCACCAGGCGAAGGACCGCTTGGTAACAAAGACCTAGCGAAGGGCTGCTAGGCACCTGGCGAAGGACTGCTAGGGAATGATGACTTGGTCCAAAAGACTGAGCAACTTAGCTGAGCGATGACTAAGGACAGGAGTAGAGACGGGTCGGGGTTCGGGCGTCTCGAGATCCAGAGTAATCGGAGGCTAAGCAAAAGTCCATCCGAAGGACTGGGTGGCAACCTTCTCCTGAAAGGAGTAGGTGAAGGGCGAGTTCTCGGGGATAGGAACTCGTGCCGGTTCGACCTAGGGTTTCGTGGAGATCCGAAGTCCGAACCAAGTTCGTAAGATCAATATTATATGTATCTATGCTTTGTGTTTGTGGATATTGCATGTACCAAGAACCGAAGACAAAGCAAGTGTGCTGGAAGCCCTAACCAGGGCGCCCCCAGTGTTGGGGGCGCCCCCATGGACCAGGGCGCCCCCAGGCAGTACTAAAATACTGTTTCGCGATTTTGAAGCCTGAAGCAAAGGATAAGCGCTCAGGAGGGCGCCCGGGATGTCCGGGGCGCCCTGGTCAAAAGTCTTATCACCTGCAACGAAGTAGGCGCGAGGATAAGAGTTGACCGAGTCAACCGGGGAGCCCCCAGCGTCCGGGGCGCCCCCAGGAGGCCTTTATAAGGGGCCTCGACCCCTCTGCTTCTGACACAACTTTCAAGCACTGTTCTGATCATTCTGACCAACAGCAACGCATTAGAAACGAGGCTCTACGACCGGGAGGCTCCAGGAGGAAGTGCGCGGCACTTCGGAGGTCCAAATTGGCCGAGCATCATCCTTGTCCTGTTGGTTTGCATTTAGTTAATTACCGCACTTAAATTTCATTATATTTTGATTGTAATATCGCACTGTAAGTCAGGTTTCTCCGCCTCCGGAAAGTCCGAAAAGGAGACCAATAGTGGACGGGCGTTCCCGTGCATAGGCCTTGGATGTACTGACCCTGGGGGGTTGGGAACCAAGTAAAAATCCACTGTGTCTTTTGCTTTGTTGTTCGTTTTGTTTTCATTTTCCGCTGCACTAACGATCTGAATAGTTTTACGAACAAAGATTTCCGAAAGATTTCGAACGGTCGATATTCACCCCCCCCCCCTCTATCGACGACACCGGTCCTACAGGTTTAGCATGTCGGAATCCAAGAAAGGTTACCTTCCCATCAGGCATGGGATCAACCTTTCAAAGTCTATGTGTCCGCGCACAGAAGATGAGAGGATTTACATGAATAAGATTCCCTATGCATCCGCGATAGGATCTATCATGTATGCTATGTTATGTACTAGGCCCGATGTATCGTATGCTCTGAGCGTCACAAGCAGATACCAGTCGGATCTAGGAATGGATCATTGGGCGGCTGTAAAGACAATCCTTAAGTACTTAAGAAGAACTAAGGATGTGTTCCTAATATATGGAGAAGGAGATATGGTAATACGTGGGTATACAGATGCCAGTTTCCAGACAGATAAGGATGACTCCAAATCTCAGTCTAGATACGTATTTACTTTGAATGGAGGCGCAGTAAGTTGGAAAAGTTCCAAACAAGACACCGTAGCGGATTCGACCACGAAAGCGGAATATATCGCAGCTTCGGAAGCAGCAAAGGAAGCAGTCTGGATCAAGAAGTTCGTCTCCGAACTTGGCGTGGTTCCAACCATTGATGAAGCAGTGCCGGTTTACATCGACAACAATGGAGCTATTGCACAAGCAAAGGAACCAATGTCTCATCAGCGATCCAAACACGTGCTTCGCCGCTATCATCTGATCAGAGAGATTATAAGTAGGAATGATATACAAATTGAGAAAATTCCCACTGAAAGGAATTTAGCGGATCCTTTAACTAAGGTCTTGCCTCAAAACAAGTTTGAGGGTCATGTTAGAGCCTGTTGTATTGGATACCGTAGCGATTGGCATTAGGCCAAGTGGGAGTTTGTTAGTGATATGAGAAAAGTGTCCTAAGGCAATCGCCTTATGATTGTAAACATTTATTTTAATAAATGATAATTCAATATTTGAGTATACATGATTGTGTATTTGATTGGGATCTTAAACTCATCTACTGAATGTCCACAATATAATTCACAGCATAAGAGAATTTGTGATGGGATCACAACTAGTGATTATCTCTAAATGTGCAATTGTGAAGTATTGAAAATATCCCTAGTCGATGAATTGATAAAAACGGACACTATCAATTCTGTTGAGACTAGCATGGGTTATTCTCTAATTAGCTGATTCTCACTGGCTGGTGACATTGGGATGTCCGGAGATAAACATGGATGCTAGTTAAGGGAACTAGTTCATTGGAGTGACTGGCTGTAAAACTTCACATGGTAGTCTATACATAGACATGTCAGTGAAGCTCTTACTGCAGCTTAAGTGCGATGTTCCTTTGACTTGCGGTGTTCAAGTCATCTTGGTCATGGAGACTTATACTTTAACATCTTAAGCAAGCATCTCCAAGGAGGTGTGGACCCAGGATGATTGGGTATAGCCGAAGTGCCCGAAGATGTTTGAACAGCCTACAAAGGATTCACCACTCCTTGCGAGGAGATGTATACCCAGGCCTATCGTCGGATTGTTACTCAAAGCCTCTGGCCAGAGCATATCATGTTTAGAGTATGAGTCTCTTAAATACATGAGAGTAATTAGAAATCCAAAGGACGAGAAAGACACTACTTGGGCTAGGTGTGACGTAGTCAGCCTAGTGGGGACTGACACACATAGACCGTGTCCTGAACCAAGTGAGTATAAGATGGTGAAGGGAATGAGACACGATTCATTAGAGCTGATTAAGGGTTTCAGAATTACTTCTGAGGTCAACCGTTGATCTTTCGATTAATTGGGGGTCATGATGTACTACTAGGTGCCACTCATGATCGTTCTATAATTGATTGATTATAGACGGCCAACATAAATCGAAAGTCAATTTAGTCACACGCACTACGAGTAATCCGAGGGATTTAAAACGAGTTGAAAATTAGATTTTCCGATCAAGAGAAACAAGTCGAATCTGAGTTAATCAGAGGCGCAACGGAAGCTTAAAATGGCTAAGTCTTTTGAAGGCTTATTGGGCGAATTAAATGAGTTTAATTCGCGATGGGATCGGCTCGGTTTGGCCGACCAAAGAGGGTGCCAACCCTCTTTGGTTTGGCCGGCCACAACAATGGGGAGAAACCAATTTATTTGGTTTAATTAATAAAATAAATCTAGCGCGATTTGTTTTATAAAATTATGGATAAATAAATTGATATATAAAGAAATTTATATAAAGAGATTTATAAAGAAATTTGTAGAAATTTATTCTTTTTATGGAAATTAAAATAAACCATGAATTGGTTTAATTTTAATTAATAAAATTAATTATGAATTGATTTTTCCATGATAAGAAAATTTTATACAAATTTTATTCCATAATTAAAAAGAGAGATGTATTTGTTTTATTATAAAGTTAGTTATAATAAAACTTGGCTTAAACGGAATAATTCATAAGAAAATTTATAAGATAAATTCCTTATGAAAATTTATTCCGTTAATTCCGTTAAAGGGGAGACTTGGTAAGGGAGAGGCTACTATATAAAGAAACCAAGGCTAGGCTTGAATTCCTCAATCAATTAATCAAGAGATTAGTTGCTCCCTCTCTCTCTAACTCTCTCTCTCTCTAGGGCCGGCGCCCTTTCTCTCTCTAGGGCCGGCTCTCTTTCATCCCCTTGGGCCGGCGCAAGCACCTAGGGTGCCCGTGAGTTTCCTCCACCATGTTTGTGTCGAAGAAGAAGAAGAAGCGGATCGCGACTCCTTCCTTCCTTTCCCGGAATTTTGATTCCGTTAACTTGGTGGTTAGTTTCCTTTCTTCTCTCTTGATCTTCTAGTTGTGCCTTTAGAGAATCTAGTAGTTCTCGTCGGCACAAAACTCGTGACTTTGCGAAGTCATCCCGAAGAGAACTCGGCGTGGACGCGAATAGAGGCGGAGCTTCCAAGGGACGTTACGGTTGGATCTCGTCCCTTACTTCGAGTTACGCGAGGTACTAAGTAAATTAGTTTACTTTTCCGTAAAATTTTAATTTATGATCATGTCCACACATCATAAGGTTGCATGCTAGATACGTGGTTAAAAATAATTTGAGAAATTATTTATGCTAATTCTTCCGCTGCACGTAAATATTATAAAATTTACGAACCCGTATCCTTGTCAACATGCACCCGGTCCCAACATAACTCCCACTGCAATAGTCGCCACCTCCGTAGCATGTCCCATGTAGACGGTAATTTCTTCCTCAGCTAGTCGTTGGGTTTCCTGGAACCCCTGCAATGAATTGTAGACATGTTTAGTGGCATCCGTATCTACACACCAGGTACCGGTAGATAACACCGCTAAACATGTTACAACGGCAAATGAAAAAGATATACCTTTTTCTTGATGATGGGGGCAGTTCGCCTTCCAATGTCCAGCCTGCTGGCTCGTGAAGCACTTGCCTTTTGGCTTCTTCACACCAGGCCCTGGTCCCTGCGATCTAGCCACCTTTTGAATCCACCTTGTTTCTTATTCTTCATGCCTTTCGGTATAGAAGTAGAAACCTTCTGAGTTACCAAGGTCTGCGACTTCTGACGAAACAACCCCTCTGCGGCCTGGAGTTCTCCCAGGAGTTCCCACAACGTATAGTCAATCTTATTCATGTTATAGTTGAGTCGGAACTGCTCAAAACTCCTAGGCAGAGACTGGAGTATTATATGGGTTTCCCCGTCGATTTGTCCTCCAAGATCCTCAATCTTATTGAGGTGGGTCATCATTTTTAGGACATACTTCGAAGAGTACCTTTTTGTGCTCCTCTGCAGTAAGGACAATGTCTAGGTTTCTTTTCTAGTCTAAGGGCCAGTAAGCTTATTTTCCTTAAGTATGGTTGCTAGTGGGTTAAAGGCCATTTTGAAAAAACCTAAGAATCACATCATACACTACCTTAGAAATCAAAAATAAATTGATTCCTCAAAACAATAAATTTTCGAAATTAACCAACATCTCAAACACTGAGATTTGCATGCCACGTTAGTGTGGACGTATACAAACCCTACATTCATTAGAGAAGGTTTTACCCATTAATCATAATATCTTTTCAACCTAACTTTTGACAAGTAAGACTAATAGTTGGTCAACTTCGGCCCTACAAGTTATTAGTAGTGACTCCGATGGGGAGGATACTAATAATTATATCTAAGTGTTTACCATTGCACGACACTAAGAGAATCATTTAGGATAATGTGCCTTCCGTTAGGGAAGTACACACGCTCTTCAATAATCCTCTATAATCTTTTCTGACCTTGTGATCTGCAGAACAAGCCTATCCATTATGGAGGAAGGCACTCAGAGCCAATGCGCGGATTTGTTCGCATCACATATTAGATAACAATGGAGGTCATGGGAACCTTAGGGTCCCTCTCCCACTTAGTAATTTATTTTGAGGAAGTTTAGCTAGCACAACCACACAACAAGCACATAACCAACATATGAAAAATACAGAAAATCCTAGATTTTTCAACTTTCATGGCCTTAGTCTCTAATGCGCCTCCAATCGTGTCGTCAATTCGTCCACTCCTCCCTTCCTTATGCGCAAGCCACCTTGAGGGATCTCCGAGACAAAATGACTAGCTAATTATTTACATCATCGATCCTATACTCCACAAAAGAGTGTACATGAAAACTAGATCGAAAGTAATATAAATAGTTCGACTAAATATGTGACGTATTTAATTACAAAAATTAAATACCTAGCCTCGTCAACCCCGAGGATTAATTAATTTACAATAAATTGCACAACCATTCATACAACCATTATTTAGCCATGACAAGTTGGAATCTCGTGCTTGCAACACAAAGTTAGCCTACGCACATCCACATATCATCCAGCAAAATAAAATGTATGAAAATGCAAAAAAAAAATAACCAATCCTTACACACAAAATTGGAAACCTCGGCTCTGATACCAATTGTTGGGTATGGCTTGATAGGTTTCCTTAGCAAAAACTTGGTAATCCTTGAGAGACCTCTCCATGTCTACGGATTAAGAAATTAATCTGAATAGATACCCGTCTCCCAACGACCATCTTGTGTCGTATCGAACAATCCAAATTACAACTCGGTTAATCACAAAGATCGAGCATTGTAATTTGCTTACTGTTCGATCGCGGAAAAGGTGAGGAGTGGATCGCCGGCTTTTGTGTTTATGGTCGGAGTCCAATTAGTTAATTATTAACCATGACAAACAATCAAAATAATTAACTAATTAACCTGAAATGACGAGGCAATTAAAACATGACACAATAATAAACAAAGGAGCCAAAGGAAGAATTATACTTTCCATTACCTTATGATCTTCTACCGTATGACCCTCCCCTCTTGGACGTTGTGTGGGCGACGATCTATCAAGAACCGTGATCACCAAGTAGATCACTTCTCCTTGCACCAACCAATCTCTCACCAAAGGGATGCTGTCGGCCATTCCAAAGAAAAAGATAATCCGAATACAATCCCTACTAATCCTCTCTTCCACCACCGGCGGCCGAGCCGTGAGCAACTCGCCTTCTTCCCTCCAAGAGCGGCAATTTCCATTGGCTCCAATAATTGCCGTGAGGTAATTCCCATTGGCTCCAATTATTGCCTGAATCCAATAATTGTCGTGAGGCAATTTCAATTGCCATGAGGCAATTTTAATCGCCTCGTGCTCTTCAATTGCTGTGAGGCAATATTGTCACCTCGTGCTCCATGCTCCATGGTCCAAAATTGCCAAGAAGCGATTTTAATTGCCGTGAGGCAATTTTGTTGCCTCGTGCTCCGTGCTCCGTGCTCCGTGCTCCGTGCTCCGTGCTCCGTGCTCCAAAGTTGCCATGAAGCAATTTTAATTGCCGTGAGGCAATTTCAATTAAGTTGCTGTCTGCATCTTTCTGATGGAGACTGTGAAGCCCCCGGACTATGATACAGCGGTAGGATTGTTAGTAGTTAATTTAGGCATCCACGATTCAATCCCCAATTACGCCGCATTTTGCAAGAATTTTTTCTCCAAATGAGGCGCGAACCCTAGGACGTTGGGCTTCTAGACTGTCCACTGCGAGCGCTTCCCGATTTATCCTGGTGACAGGTGGAAAACTTCCGTGGGGCCGAGCCGGTCACCCCAGGTTCAATATGTCTGCTGCCAGGTTCATCATTTTTTTTAATAGAGACTGTGAGCACGCACGAAGAAATTTCTCCATGCATGAATCGACGCCGCACGCCGAGGGGAGGAGGGAGAGTGAGAGAAAGGAGGAGAGGAGAAACTTAGGGTTTTCTTGTGTTCCTCTTGGATTAATCATCGAAAAAATTAACTTGGTTTCATGCCACATGGGGGTATATATAGGGCTACGATAGGGACCATGAGGAGGAGTTGGATCTTAGCCTGCTAATGGACCAAACCCGATCCATTAATGAGGATCCATTCCACTAAAGGACCCTCATTGAATTACCTCACCAACCCACATATTTACATATGAGCTCCACTTATTACGAGTCGTCCATCCCCTCATGTTTAAGATATCGAATGCCCGTTAATTAATTTAAATTACTAACAATTCAAATTAATTATCTTCTGGATCCTTGATTAGTACCACTCAACTTTATCATCATGTCGAATCAAATCCACCTGCAGGGTTTTGCATGATGAACCTTTTGAGCTCATCAAAGGGCTTCATCATCCCGACTCACTAGGACACGGATTCCGTCAATAATCAATGGCACATCATATTATTAATATTATCTCCCAACTTATCGGGTCTATCGATCTAACAGAATAGATCTCACCCATTGGTAAATCAAAGAAATAATAATTAATAATATATGCACGTTATTATATCGGGATTAAGGGATCGTACTCCATAATAAAATTTGAGATCCTATCCAATTATCGAGTCTATACAAATTGGATAACCTCTGGTTTTAGCCCTGCTTAATGTACTCAAAGCACACTAGTGTAATTATATGGTCATGAACAACCACACCTAATTACACTACAACCATCCTGATGGTTTGTCCAATTCCATCTCGGTTGTGAGCCTCTACTTATACTAGGCAAGGATCTGATAACATGATCATCCGTGTGACACCTCACACCATGTTATCTACAATGCAAAGTAATGAACTTTATGCATGTACTAATATAAACAGGCACCTAGTGTAGTTGTGATTCACTTTCAAAATGTGGATGACCATACACAAAAGGTAAGACTTTTAGTATACATCCTAACAGGTGTTGCATAGAAGATCATGTTATCAAGTTCCTTGCAGAAGTATAAGAAAGAGGCTCACAACCGAGATGGAGTTGGACAAACCTTCGAGATGGTTGTAGTGCAATTAGGTGTGGTTTGTCTTAACCATAGAATTGTACTAGTGCACTTTGTGTGCATTGAGTAGGGCCAAAAGAGAGATCATCTAATTTTGTATTGACTTCATAAATTCGATTAGACCTTGAATTATATTATGGAGTACGATCTCTGAATCCCGAAATAATAACGGGCACATGTAGTTAATTAATTATTACTTTGATTTACCAATGGGCGAGATCAATTCTATTAGATCGATAGACCCAGTAAGTTGGGTGATAATTTTATCTGCATGGTGTGTCATTGATTATTGACAGAATCTGTGTCTTGGTAAGTTGGGATGATGATGCCCCCTTAGTGAGCTCAAAAGGATCGTCATGTCAAATCATGCAAGTGGACTATGGTCCGACATGATGAAAAGGTTGAGTGGTACTAAACAAGGATCAAGTGGATAATTAATTTAATTGCCAGTAAATTAAATTAATTATTGGATATTCGATATCTTAAACACGGGGAGATGGACGACTCATAATATGTGTTGCCCATATGAAAATATGGGGTTGGTGAGGAAGTTCAATGGGATCCTTTAGTGGAATGGATCTCCATTAATGGATCGGGTTTGGATCCATTCGTGGGCCAAGAACCAACTCCTCCTCATGGTCCCTAGCTTAGCCCTATAAATACCTCATAGGAGTCATGATACAAGGCGAATAATCAATGAATTAATCTCAAATTAATTCGGAATTAATCAAAAACCCCTAAGTTTCTCTCTCTCTCTCTCCTCCCCTAGGGTTCATGGTGGCCGGCGACAATGGAGATGGAGGGGGATTGGTTTTCTTCTCTTTTCTCCCTTTCCTCTTCACCTGAGGCTCAGCTGTAGGAAGAGGGAGGTACTCCTCTGGGTCTTCTTGGCCGAAGCAAGCTCCGGTTGGCGGAGGAGTGGTCGATGGCGGCACCAAATCCTCCTCAAGGTTGGGTGCCGAATTCTTCAAGCAAGGGTTCCAACGGCTTCTTTAGGAGGAGATGAACATCTTCTCTCCAATCCTTGGCTGGTAGCAGTTGTAGGAAGGAGAAGTGAGTGGTGGCTGGACAGTAACACCTTCTTCCTTGGTTGGCTGGCGGTAGCCTGCTTCTTTGAAGGTTGGCCGGCGCAAGAAGGAAGAATGGAGGAGAAGATACCATCTTCTCACATGCTTGGAGCTGCGGGACAGGAGGTGGTGGAGGAGGCCGGATAGGGTAGTTTGAAGGGAGAAGAGCACTTCTTCTTCCAGCTTGGTGCTCTTCCTCCTTGAAGGGACGCCGGCGGCCAAAAACCCTAATCTAGGGTTTTTGAGGTTAGCGCAAATTAAGGAAGAAGAAAGGTGATTAGTTTGGGCCATAGTGACTCCGCATCTTGGTAGCTCGTCGCCCACACTAATGTGGCATGCAAAATACTCTGTAGTTCGGGCCTCTCACAAATGTAGAATTCATATACGTCCACACTAACGTGGCATGCGAAATTCTCGGTATTTTAAGGTATTGGTTATTTTTGAAAATTTATTGTTTTGAGGAGTCAATTTATTTTCAAAAACTAAAGTGTATGATTGTTGTGATTCTCAGGTATTCTAAATGGATCTAGACCCACTTGTTCTAATAGAAAGAGAGAACCAAATAAATGCCCCTAAAAACAATATGGATTGGGAATTAAATATGGACTTTGTCTCTACTACCGAGGAACCTAAACGTGATCTTGTTGAGTTCTGTGCCAAAAAGCCTAACAGGATTAATACTGAAGAGGAGTTTGAATATTTTAGGAAATGGTTAGAAGCAGACGAGATGACTGAGTGTCATCAAAATCAGGCTTCATCCATTACCAGTGACAAAACATCTAAACTCGATGAACTCTTTGGGCAAAGTAATCGGGCCGCTAGGCAGGGGGTAATGAAGAACTTAGCAACAACCATCCTTGTTGAGGGTATGCCCATAAGGGAACATGTCCTCAAAATGATGGCTTGGCTGAAAGAGATGGAAATCCTTGGAGCACAGATCGATTGGGAAACCCAAGTCGATCTCATCCTCTAATCTCTACCTCAGAGTTTTGAGAAGTTTTGTCTAAGCTACAATATGGACAAACATTCATATTCATGGGCAGAACTTCTGACAGAACTTGAGGCGGCAAAGGTGGTTTCTCTTTCACAGACTTTCATTGCTCAAGAGGTTTCTACTTCTAAACCGAAAGGGAAGAAGAAGAAGAAGAATCATGCTGGAGCAAAGAAAGTAGTAGGATTACAGGGACCTCAGGGACCTCAGGGATGCATAATGAAGCCAAAAGGCAAGTGCTTTGTGTGTAAGCAGTCAGAACATTGGAAGGTGGACTGTCCCTGCCGTCAGGGTAATAATTCAGGTATATTTTCTTCTTTTGTCGTTGTAACATGTTTAGCGGTGATATCTACCGGTACCTGGTGTGTAGATATGGATGCCACGAATCATGTCTGCATTTTTGTGCAGAGGTTCCAGGAAACCCGACGGCTAGCTGAGGAAAATATTGTTGACTACATGGATAGGCTATAGAGATGACTTTTTGTAGTGGGAGTTTATTTGTTCATTTATGTCTTTAGCATAGGATGATATAGTTTTGGTTTTATAGAGATTGTCTTTATGTACTTAATTTTTTGAAAGAACTTTTGTTCAGTTTCTGGAATAAGATATTCTATTGCTTTTATTTGTTAAAAGTGGAATAGAAGGATTATTTGTTAAAGTGCATAGATAGGCAATTAGCATAAAAACCAAAAGACCCCATGATGCAATTAGATAGCTTATCATCTAACCGAAGTAAGAGAAATGTTTTTTCCAAGATGAACCAAACATATATTTTGACTCTAAGGCTTGATCTTATTAACCTTTAGTGGGATTCAAAGGTTGATAGCCAATGAGCCCTTGGGTTCATTGGTAGTGGAAGACTTGTCTTTCTAAAAATCTTTGAATCTTACTTGAATGGTTAAAAAGACCAAGAGGCTTTTTCTAAGCCTAGGGGCATAGAGCCAAAGGTATGTAGGAGTTGGTTCAAGCCGATAAGTATAAGTCAGTCTATCTAGAATAGAGGTAACCTTGAAGACTTTGTTTATTTTGTAAAACAATTATTCAACGGTCAAAGTACATTTACTTGATGTACCGCAAGACTAATTCCTTTGATGAGATCAAAGAATTTAAGTCTGATGCGGAGATACATCAGTTAAAAATATGGCGACATTACGATTAGATTGTAGTGGCAAGTACCTCTAGGGATAGTTGTAGGACTTATCAGTAATTGAGATTCGATCCCAATTCCTGCACCTGGTGTGCCCCAACAGAACGGTGCAACACATGGAAGGAAGAATGTCCCTTAAGGTAATGGCTAGGAAATGATAAGCAACTCTGAGATTAGTCAAATTTGTTCAAGGGGATATGCTCTAGATACGACGGTGTATATGCTTGATACTATCTAGGTCAGTAGTCTCTTAAAACCATAGAAATGTAGAGTAAGCAAAAGCATAGTCTATGGCATGTTCAAATTATGGGTAGTTAAGCACATGTGCTGAAGAGAGACACTGATAAGTTAAAATCTAGTGCATATATTTGTAGGCTATCCTAAGGGAACAAAAGGTGGTTTAGTAGTCCTAAGGAACAGAGGATATTCGTTGGTACGAATGACTAATTCTTAGGAAAAGGACTATGAAATAAACCACAAGGCCATGAAAAGAGTTACTCTGAGTAAATTAAATAAGGAGGCATTCTGATCTTTGTACCAACCATACAAGAGATAATACCATAGGACACTGCACCTCGTGTCGCGGAAGATACACAAGGGGTACCTTATCATAGTGGGATGGTTGTTAGTCAACCTAAAAGTTTCGTGTTCTTGGAGAGTCTCTAGAATGGCTTCTTAGAGAACATGAACCAGATCCCTAGACCTGTGACAAGGAACATCCACTTAGATGAGAAAATCCAGTCATGTGGATTTGCTCAAAAGGACGGATGACATTTGTGTATATAAGTAATGTGATAGATACGTGGTGGTATTCTTGTACTATTCGTAGATAATATTTTATTGGTTGGCAACAATGACGGAAGATTGTCAGACGTGAGCGTATAGTTGTCTAAATAATTATGAAGGACTTAAGAATAGCAAGACACATCCTTGGGGATCATGGATCTAAGGGATCTCCAGACAAGGATGATGTGCTTATCCCAAGCTTCATAAAAGACACTGTCCTAACTTGTTTTAACATGGATACCTCCAAGAAAAGTTGGTACTTTTCAGTTTTGGAGCTACTCTATCTAATGAGATATGTTTAGATTATCAAAGGAGATAGAGCAAGTAATGGCGGTTCCTTTAGCATCAGCTATAGAAAGGCTCATATATGCTGAAAACAAGACCAAATATCTGTTGTGCCTGGATAACAGATATTGGAGTAACCCAGGCCAAGGAAATTGGATTACGGTAAAAGCATATATTAGTGCCTGAGAAGGACTAAGGACTATATGCTGGTTTACTGGGCAGATCAATAACCTGTGGGTTATATGGATACAGAATTTTAATCAAGATAAGGGGCAAATATAGGTATTCCTTGGGTTTTGTGTTTACTTTTAGGAGGTGGAACTATTGTATGGGAGAGTGTCGCGTAGCGGCTGCGTGATGAACTCTACCATGGAAGCTGAATGGATGGCAGTCTTTGAGACAGCTAAAAGAGCTACATGGTTCAGAAACCTCAAGATGGACTTCGATGTGATTCCTGGTTTGCTTAGGACTATCACATTTTGTTGTGATTAAAATGGTGCAGTTGCAAACTCGAAGGAATCACGAGTCCATAAGGCAAGGAAACACATAGAGCGCAAGTACCACCTTGGTAAGGAATAGCTGTTGTTGCCTAGATGACATCAGAGAATGACCTAGGGAGATCTTATCACTAAGGCCTTGGTAGCGAGAGCTTTTAGGCATGTGAGGGATCTAGGGGTCACATGTATGATATTTTGAAAACAGCAAAGTCTTTCAATATAAGTGGGAGATTGTTAGGATGTATACTAAAAGTCTTGCTTTTGGTTAGAATACATTTACATTTTAAAAAGAATTACAAAATCACACGGTGCATATTTATATTTGTATATGCACAAAAAATCTCATACTTGGCATTGTAGATAACATGGTGCATGGTGTTGCACAGAAGATCATGTTATCAAGTTCCTTGCAGAAGTATAAGAAAGAGGCTCACAACCGAGATGGAGTTGGACAAATCATCGGGATGGTTGTATTGCAATTAGGTGTGGTTCATCTTAACCATAGAATTGTACTAGTGCACTTTGTGTGCATTGAGTAGGACCAAAAGAGATGTCATACAATTTTGTACTGACATCATAAATTGGATTAGACCTCGGATTATATTATGAAATACGATCTCTGAATCCTGAAATAATAACGGGCACATATAGTTAATGTTAGAACTTGGATGGCTAGAGAGTGGGGGGTGAATGTAGCCAGACACTTAACTTTTAGCGCTTTTGAAATTTCTGCAACTCAAAGATTTAGTAGCACAGCGGAAGCAATAAAACAAAGTATGCAGTAAACTAAACTCTAAGTTAGTCACAAGAACAAGAACGCTAACAAGAGGATTTACAAGGTTCGGGGATAACTTGCCCCTACTCCTTGGTGTGCCCGTAAGATGGGCGATCCCTTGATCGTCGGCAGATCAAGCCCCCGAAAAACCGGATAGTAAGCAGCCTCCTTCTCGGTGGAGTAACCTCTCCATAGCGTTTCAACAAAGATAGAGTTTTAAGCACAATGAAACACAAGAAAGATCTTACTTAGCACTTAGAACAGGCAAGAACACAAGCAGAACTTCTCCCGAGCTCTACCCAGCGCAGATCTCACGCAAGAACACCCTTCTTCGTGTCTTCTCGCTGATGGACTCTCCAAGCATCTTGTTTCTTCCTCCAAGTGCTCATGTAAAAGATGATTGCTTCAAAGATTGTAGCTGCTTGCTTAAGAACGATGGAACAGCAGAGAACACAAGCACGCAGCATTACTGATCAAAGTTATGGAGACTTGTTTGCCACCGAGCGCTGAAATCCTTCCACTATTGCCAGGTCACCACCTCACTACAGCCTCCAGCTGCTCTCCTGCAACCACCAGCCACTACTGAGCTCTTCTGGACTCCCTGAGCCTCCCTCATACTAGCCCCAGTCAGCAGCTCCAGCCAGCGCCAGCGTCCGTTGCAACCTGAGATGGAAAACGGGCAAACCTGCTCCATGGAAAGGCCTCCATTGACTCTCCTTGAGTGTTTGAATCCTTCCTTGTCACCTGCAGCTTAATCAGAGCATTAGCACAGCATATCAAGCAGAAAATCGAGTATCAGAGATTAAGCGTAGAGACTCAGATACGTTCAGACGCGATCAGAGCGTCTGACAGTGTATTTTGAATTAAAGTGATCGGTCACCGGACCGATCCAGGGCTCGTGGGTCGGTCACCAGACCGATCCAACGCTTTACTGGGGCTCACAGCTTTGGCGACGACACAGGCCTGATCGGTCACTAGACCGATCAGAGTGAATCCTGATCGGTCACCAGATCGATCAGGATAGCCACTGACCGATCAGGCTCAAGCCTGATCGGTCCACTTCTGAGTGAACAGTAATCGCGGATATCAGATCCTAGGTCGTGGATCGGACACCAGACCGTTCAGTAGCTGATCAGCGGGGGAACTCAACTCCCTGTGTGCTCCCTGATCGGTCACCAGACCGATCAGGAGCCAAGCAGTGAGGAAACTGTCTGCTCCCTGATCGGTCACCGGACCGATCAGGAGCCGGACAGTGAGGGAACTGACTACTCCCTGATCGGTCACCGGACCGATCAGGAGCTGGACAGTGAGGGAACTGCCTGCTCCCTGATCGGTCACCGGACCGATCAGGAGCCGGACAGTGAGGGAACTGACTACTCCCTGATCGGTCACCGGACCGATCAGGAGCTGGACAGTGAGGGAACTGCCTGCTCCCTGATCGGTCACCGGACCGATCAGGAGCCGGGCAGTAGGTTCCCAACCTCACTGGGTGCTCCATGATCGGTCACGCGACCGATCAGTCATCACTGGATCGGTCACTAGACCGATCCACGACGAAGCACCGTGCCAGCTTCCCTGATCGGTCACCAGACTGATCCAGGGAAGGCCAAATCCCCTCTAAGTCATGAGAACAAGCCTCCGACCCATCTCTGACTCGTGCCATGCCCAGCTTCACTCACTGGGACTTTAACCTAGCCCTCCAAGCTAGGACCTGGCTTCACTCACCAGGGTTTTAGTCACCCGGCTTCACTCACCGGGACCTGGCTTCACTCACCAGGATTTCATCCAACCTAGCCCTCCAGACTAGGACTTTTCACCTAACCCTCCAAGTTGGGACTTTTCACCTAACCCTCCAAGTTGGGACTTTTCACCTAACCCTCTAAGCTAGGACTTTTCACCCAACCTTCCAAGTTAGGACTTTTCCAACTCCTAGCCCTCCAAGCTAGGATTTTCCTCACTTAATCCTCCAGATTAGGATTTCTCCACACCTAGCCCTCCAAGCTAGGATTTTCCACACCTAATCCTCCAGATTAGGATTTCTCCACACCTAGCCCTCCAAGCTAGGATTTTCCACACCTAATCCTCCAGATTAGGATTTCTCCACACCTAGCCCTCCAAGATAGGATTTTCCACACCTTGCCTAATCCCCGATTAGGACTTAATCATAATCATAATCATCAACCTAAACTAAAATCGGTGTCAACACCAAAACAACAATCAGGGTCAGACTGGATCAACAATCTCCCCTTTTTTGTTGTTTGACAACACGATTCTAAGTTTAGGGATTCAAAATCAATTTTCGTAAATTTCAGAATCATAGGGGAATCAGGATCCTCCCCCTACAACATTATCATCCCAAACTTAACCAACCACACTCTCCCCCTTTGTCGAACATCGAAAAGGGTCTAGAGGGGCTGTTAGGTTTAACCATACTCCCCCTCAACCCTAGGGGTTTCCCAAAACAACATAAGAATTGATATAATTTTGAGGGCATATGAAAGCATATAATAAAGATAAGGTATGGCAAAACAATCATATGATCATATGAAGTCATAAACATAGCAATGCATATCAAGGTATACATGATGATAGTAATAAGAAAACATCGCATAACTAGGCATAATGTCAAATGCCTCATCCATCAAAACCAGACAACAAATCAGATACATATCAATGCATCAAAGTCAAGGCAAGTATGGCACAAAGCCATAAAAGTCAAGTCATGAGGCATACAGCCCGAAAGTCATACAATCCAAACACTCAGGTAGTCAAATCACAAGCAGATGCAGTGTATATCAATCGTCGGCGGGGGGGTCAGCATCCTGCATAGGGTCATCCATTGTATCATCATCATCAGGAGCAATAGACCCTGGTGCAATACTTGCAGAAGGCGCACCTCCAGGGAATGTGTGCTGGCGCCACTCATCATACCACGTCTGCTGCAGTGTACGGACCCCGAAGACATCAGACTCCACCGCAGTCAGTCTACGGTCGAAAGATCGAAACTCCGAACGGATCTCGTCTCGATAGAGCTCTCGTATGTGAAGATCATGCTAGAGCGTCTGATCCAGCTTGGAAATCTGCCATCGTAGATCTGGGTCTGGCTCATAGTCGTAGTGAGCAGCAGTGGCGGCAGGAGCCTCCTGAGGTGCAGCAGCATCTGCTGGTACCTGAAAGTGTGGACCTCTAGGAAGCTCGCCAAGTCCCCTCTCATCCTTCCAAACCAAAGCCCCATCGTGATCTCATATGATGATGCTGGACTTGGCAAATGCCCTCCAGCCAAGTCTGCAATCTTGTCAGACCATGGGCACTATCCTGCCCTTGGTGACATCAACACCTACCGACAAAAGCTAGCCGGTGATGACATGACCAAAATGACATATAGATTGTGCGCTGGCTCGACTCTCGATAGGATAAGATGGACTGAAAAATGCTCTCCATGATATCAAAGTCCATGCGGCGGTGCATGCTATAGAGCATCAAGTAATGATAGGGTCGGATCTCGGCTAAGGGCTTGGGAGATGAGGAGAAAGTAGGACCGGTGCCGTCGATAGAGGGGGGGGTGAATATCGATCGTGAAAATCATGTCGTGTAAACTTCGTAAAACTTTCAATCTACTCAGAGAGTTAGTGCAACAGAACAGTAAATAAAAATAAAAGCAAGACAGAGACACAACGGGATTTATTTACTTGGTTCCCAACCCCCCAGGGTCAGTACGTCCAAGGCCTATGTACTCGGCGTGAGTCCACTATTAGTCTCCTTTCTATAATTTATGGAGGCGGAGAAAACCCGTCTTACAGTGTAATAGTACAATCAAAAGTATAGCAAATTAAGTACAGAATATTAAATGCAAACCGAACAAAACAAAGTTGAAGCTCGGCCGATCTGGACCTCCGAAGTGCCGCGCACTTCCTCCTAGAGCCTCCCGGTCGTAGAGCCTCGTCTTTAGCGCGTTGTCGTCGATCAGAATGATTAGAATGGCTTGTAGCAGTTGTATGTGAAGCAGAGGGGTCGAAGCCCCTTTTATAGCACTCCTGGGGGTGCCCTGGACGTCGGGGGCGCCCCGATAAGCTCGGTCAAACCTTATCCCTACGTCGACCTCGCCGTAGCTGATAAAACCTTTGACCAGGGCACTCCGGACCTCCTGGGTGCCCACATGAGGGCTTATCTATGTTTCGGACTCGAAACAGCAAATACAGGTTTGAACTCGGGCGCCCCGGACGTTCCGAGCGCCCCACTTGAAGCCTATTCTGCTTACCACACAACATTGCCACTTTTATTCTTTATCTTGGGCGCCCCCACAGATGGGGGTGCCCTGGATGCATGGGGGCGCCCCCCTAATGGGGGCGCCCTGCTTCAAGGACTCCAGCCACCTGCTTTGTCTTCTAATCTTGGTACCTGCAAGATACGCAAACACAAAGCACATATACATATAATATTAGCCTTAAGGACTTGGTTCGGACTTCGGATCTCCACGAAACCCTAGGTCGAACCGGCGCAAGTTGCCACCCCCGAGAACGCGCCTTTCACCTACTCCTTTCAGGAGACGGTTGCCACCCAGTCCTTCGGGTGGACTTTTGCTTAGCTTCCGATTACTCCGGACCTCGAGACGCCCGAACCCTGACCCGTCTCTTCTTCTGTCCATAGTCATCGCTCAGCTAAGTTGCTCAGTTCCTCGGACCAAGACTCTGTGCCCAAACCCTAGGTCCAGGACTTAGGTGCCCAACCCTCGGCCAGGTCTTCGTGCCCAATTCCCCGAACTAGGACTTCGGTGCCCAACCCTTGGCCATGTCTTCTTGCCCAGTCCTCGACCAGGACATAATGCCCACCTTCCGAGCAGGTCTTCGCTGCCCAGCCATATGCCATGACTTAGTGCCCAGCTTCACTCACCAGGTCTTAGTGCCCAGCCTAACTAGGACTTTTCTTCCGCTTAGGTTACTTCTCCTTTGCTCCCCTTTGTTTGTTCATTGTATCACTGACTTAAGTGTATTGTCAAACATTAAAACACTTAAAGAGGAACATCATTGATGCAACTTGCACCAACAATCTCCCCCTTTTTGATGTTTGACAATAACTTAAGTTAGATTGGTTTAAGAGGCTAACTTACTATCCTTGGGATCACACTAAAAAATGATCTTAGTTTTGAAAATATATTTTTGATCCTCTGGGAAAAATATGAAAAAATTTCTAACTTTCATTCTCTCTCTGTTGAAAAACATTTTGATTGATTGATCCTTTGGTAAGAGGGAAAGAGAAAAAAAATTATTTCTAACTTAAGCGCATCTCTCCCCCTTTGTCATACATCAAAAAAAATTACCAGAATTACTTGCGCCAAAAATGAGAATATTTGTTTTGAAAAACACTTAGTATAAATTTTTGAAGGCATAGCATAAGACTCAGTATTTACGTATTTTGATCTTAGAAAACTTAAACAATATTGCATTTGAGAAAAATAACGTATTTTTGAAAGAATACTGTGAGTTTTGAAAGGTGCAAGTATGTTGAAAGATTTGATGCTTTTTTTGTGACGACCCGCCTTCTCTAACCTTCTCTGTCTCTTACTTAAGGCGGGCGCCACATTTTTCTTAACCTTCATTTTACCTTATTCTTAGCCTTAGGTTACAACTACTTGACTTCCCTTAACTTGCTCTAAATTTTTTTCTTCTTCCTTCTCTTTTTAAAAAAAAAAACAAAATAACTTTCATTTTATTTGCTTTGCAAGGATTTGACCCTTAGACCTCTTACGTGTAACACTAAAGCACTAACCTGCTGCTCTATACCACTTCTTTTCAATGGTACCAGTCGACTGCTATATAGCCAGTCGACTGGTGCATCGAATAGAAGGTTCTGTTCGATATCGCAGTCGACTGGTTCTGAACCAGTCGACTGGCACGCCTGAAAACCTGTATTTCAGACCTGAAAATCATTTCCAAAGATCTACAAATCATATACTTTCAAGACAAACAAAGACATAACTCCATTTCTATACTCTATACTAGTTTTATAAGCATCCTAGCAACTCAAAACAAATCTAATGACTTGAAATTAGAATCTTTGCGGAAATTTAAGAAACTACCAAACCATATGAAATCGTGCTAAAGATTGTATCAACTTTTGACTCTATGCGGAAATTAAACACAATGTTCACATTTTACCAATCAAAATATTAAACCACAAGTTTCTAAACTTCAGAAATTGCCTCTAAGCCTTAACCAATTGGATCTCTTCCACGGTTCCACCGACACTGAGCATCAATGCAAGTCCTGGCCACCTCCATAACTTATGCTTTTTCTTTGCCCTTATCTGCAATAGAAGGAAATGCAACTAATAAGCACAATGCTTAGTAAGTAAATCCTAACTCACAAATCCGTGCTATCGATAATAAACATGCTCATTTCAAGGAATGCTTACTTCCAAAATACATGCACGTGGGAAAACTTACATATACTTATCATGCTCAATCATGTTGAAAACATTACTTGCATAAAACATTTGCAAACTTAACATGCTCATACATTAAAACACTAACCTCTTTACTCTTACCCTTTATCATGCTTGCAAAGTATCAATGTGAACTTATTGAAATAAAGATATGTACTCAAAGCTAAAATACTTGTAAATACTTATATACTTGAAAATAATATTCAACTTTCTTTAGGCCTTGACATTGTACCATGGTATCAATGTACCAATTGCGCGCTTCTCTAATAGGTTGTGGGGTAGCTAGCCACTACATCCTATTAGAGCTTCTTTCTATCTTTCGGTGGGTCTTCCATTTGCCCGGTACATGTCACTTTCTGAAAATAAAATACTTTCTTTCTTACAGTATTTATACTTATCAACTATATTACTTTTTGCATAAATTTTGCACTTAAAACCCTTTACCTTTCTTACTTGGGACTTTCATCAAGCACCTTGCGTGCCCTTAATCCCAACCTCATTTTTGGGACTCTTCACAAATTAAATCTTATCATGCTTAGCTTACATACACCAAATCTAAACCAATTTAATTTCTATCATAAAAAACATGCATCTTTAAGAACTTAAAACACCCGCTAACCATAATCTTAACGCATGCATCATAAAACATGGTTTTACAACAAGATCTTACATACGAAAACTACTCCTATTGCAGGTGAGTGATCTACTTACCCTTTTCTTGAAGAAAACTCACTAAGTATCTCGAAATTCCTAGCGTAGAGTTCTTTTCCTCTCCCTTTGCAAGAAAACTTCACCCTTGGCCCTAGGGAAGAAGCCCTAGGTTTTCTACTTCAATAGGAAGAAGAAGGAGGAAGAAAACCCCCCCCCCCTTTTTCCCTGTTTTCGAAGCCCCCTCTCCTTTGCTCGCGCGGCCTCCCGAAACCCTAAGAGGGGTCTTAACACAACTTAAGTTGAAGTTTAAATACCTCTTCATGAAACGGGCTAAATCAACTATAATATTATTTCGCTTTATCCTTTTCTGTGCTTGATACCTTAGCCCAGCCGGTCACTTGGATGCCCTTAAGGCTTTGCTTCCCTTGTGGTCGCGGGATCAAATCCCACCCGACCCCTTATTTTTTTCTTTTTATTTTTAATCCGAAAAAATGCCAGAAAATTCCGAAAAATCCCTAATAATACCAAAAAATTATTAGGTGTTACAATCCTCCCTATCTTATAAAAGTTCGTCCTCGAACTTAGAACAGCTCTAGATACCTTTGCCTCATGCTATCTTCTGATTCCCAAGTTGCCTCTTCATACTTCTGATTCAGCCATAAGACTTTCACTAATGATACCACTTTGTTTCTCAGCTTCTTATCTGCTCGATCTATTATCTGAATAGGTCGACTTTCATAACTGAGATCTTCTTGCACTTGTACCATCTGTGGCTCAATCACTTGGTTGGCATCTGGAATATGCTTCTTTAGCATTGAGACATGGAACACATTGTGTATTGCTGACATCTCTGAGGGTAGCTCCAACTCATAAGCTACTTTGCCAACTCTTTTCGTCACTGGGTAGGGCCCCACGTATCGAGGACTTAGCTTGCCTTTCTTGCCAAATCTCATCACACCCTTCATAGGAGCTACTTTGAGGAAAACTGTATCCCCAACTTCAAACTCTAACGGCCTACGGCGTACATCGGCGTAGCTCTTCTGCCTACTCTGAGCAGTTTCTATTCTCTGGCGGATACTCCTTATAGCTTCTGTGGTATCATCTATGAGATCAGTCTGTGACCCTATTTCTTTCTTCTCACTATCTTCATACCAATAGAGGGGAGATCTGCACTTCCTACCATAAAGAGCTTCATAGGGTGTCATACCAATAGTTGCCTGGTAACTGTTGTTGTAGGCAAACTCAGCTAAACATAAATACTTGCACCTACTGCCCTTGAAGTCCAATGCACAAGCTCTGAGTATATCTTCTAGAACTTGATTCATTCTCTCTGTCTGTCCATCAGTCTGGGGATGGAAAGCTGTGCTGAATTTCAGTTTGGTGCCTAACGCTGTCTGTACACACTCCTAAAAGTGTGACGTGAAACGACCATCCCTATCTGAGATAATGGTCTTCGGGACTCCGTGTAGTCGGATCACTTTTTGCACATATAACTGGGCTAACTTTTCAATCGAGTAAGACACTCTGATTGCCCAGAAGTGGGCCGACTTGGTCAATCTGTCTACTATCACCCAAATAACGTCATAGCCATTAGTTGTCTTTGGTAGACCAACTATGAAATCCATGGCTATGTCTTCCCATTTCCACTCTGAAATCGGAATGGGTTGTAGGACACCTCTTGGTCTCTGGTGTTCTGCCTTAACTCTCTGACATGTCAGGCAGGTGCTGACATACTTAGCTATGTCTCTCTTCATCCCTGACCACCTAAATCTTCTTTTCAAGTCCTGGTACATCTTGGTAGAACCAGGATGCATGGAGTAGGGAGTTCCATGGGCTTCTTCAAGAATCTTCTTCCTCAGCTCTTCATTCTTGGGAACACACAAACGGTCACCATAATAGAGTATCCCACTGTCAGATACTCTAAACTCTTTACTCTCTTCTTCTTGCACCTCTTGCTTGATCCTTTGGATATCAGAATCCTCAGCTTGCTCTTTCTGTATCTCTTCAAGCAAAGTCGACTCTAGTGTCAATAGAGCTAGCTGCCCATCAATAATCTCCACTCCATAATCTACTATCTCCTTCTATAAAGGTGGTGCCAATGATGATAAGGACATCAAAGTGGCACAAGTCTTTCTACTCAGTGCATCTGCTACTCTATTTGCCTTACCAGGGTGGTAAAGAATCTCACAGTCATAGTCCTTCACTAACTCGAGCCACCTTCGCTGTCTCATATTGAGGTCTTTCTGAGTGAAGAAATATTTCAGATTCTGGAAATCTGTATAAATCTTACACTGCACTCCATACAAGTAATGCCTCCATATCTTTAGAGCAAAGACTACAGCTGCCAACTCCAGATCATGAGTGGGGTAATTCTTTTCATAGTCCTTGAGTTGCCTAGAAGCATAAGCTATGACCTTGCCTTCTTGCATAAGGACTGCTCCAAGTCCTAGCTTTGATGCATCACTGTATATATCAAAGCTCTTATCACCTTCGGGTACTGTAAGGATAGGAGCGCTGGTCAGTCTCTTCTTCAACTCAAGGAAACTCTGCTCACAGTCCTCAGTCCACTCATATTTCTTATTCTTTCTAGTAAGGGCTGTAAGTGGTGAAGCTATCTTTGAAAAGTCCTCTACAAACCTTCTGTAGTACCCTGCCAAACCCAAAAAACTTCCGATCTCACTAGCATTCTTTGGTTGACTCCTGTTACTAACTGCTTCAATCTTGGCTGGGTCTACCATAATACCTTCCTTGGAAATGATGTGGCCTAGAAAGGCCACCTGGTCCAGCCAAAACTCACACTTTGAGAATTTGGCGTACAATTCCTTCTGATGTAAGGTTTGCAATACCATCTTCTGGTGTTCGGCATGTTCTTCCTGAGTCTTTGAATACACTAGGATATCATCAATACAGACAATGACGAACTTGTCCAGAAAATCCTTGAACACTCTATTCATTAGATCCATAAACGTCGCAGGGGCGTTTGTCACTCCAAAGGGCATGACTACAAACTCATAGTGCCCATATCTTGTACTGAAAGCAGTCCTTGGCACATCACTCTCCTTCACTCTGAGCTGATGGTAACTTGATCGCAGATCTATCTTGGAGAACACTGTGGCTCCCTTCAGCTGATCAAATAAATCATCTATCCTTGGCAAAGGATATCTGTTCTTGATGGTTACCTTATTCAAAGCTCGATAATCTATGCACATTCGCATAGATCCATCTTTCTTCTTGACAAACAGTACAGGAGCTCCCCAAGGTGAATGACTAGGGTGGACGAAACCCTTGTCAAGCAGCTCTTGCAATTGTTCTTGTAATTCTTTCAGTTCTGCTGGCGCCATGCGATAAGGTGCCTTTGAAATTGGGTTGGTTCCTGGGGCCAACTCAATTTCAAACTCAATTTTTCGATTGGGAGGGAGTCCTGGTAACTCTTCAGGAAACACCTCAGGATAGTCACAGACTACCCTCACTTCTTCTCTCTTCAATCCTTCTCCTTGACTTGCATCCACTATATGAGCTAGAAAACCAGAGCACCCCTTCTCTAACATTCTCTGACCTTGTAAGGTAGATAGGAACCTCTTTGTCTTTCTTCTTGGGTCTCCAATAAACTCAAATGAAGGTTCTGCTTCTGGTGTGAACTTGACTTTTCTCTTGCGACAGTCTATAGAAGCATTGTACTTGCTCAAGAAGTCCATCCCTAAAATGACATCGTAATCCTGCATCTCCAGGACTACCAAGTCACTATAGAGCTCTCGGTTGGAAATCCAGATTGGTACTGCCCTTAGCCTCTGAGTAGAGGTCATTACTTCCCCTGACGGTAAGGTTGTTAAGAACATCATCGTTCAACCTTTCTGGTGGCCTTTATACTGTTTAAGTAGTGCTCAGTGATCAAAGCACTACTTATTAGTTCTTCGGAGGTTTGCGGCCTCTTAACACCGCTAGCCCCCTTTAACGCTATCTCAGGCCTTAACATCTTGAGCATTAGCCTAACTATCACTTTTTCTGTGCTAACTAGCTCTGGGCACAGATGAGCTAACCGCTTAAACATCTTCACTGCTTCATCCACGGATAGTTCTCCTTGTCTGAACTCCGTGAATTCATCATAATGCTTGTTGGTTACTTGCATGTGAAAGTATTCTTCGAAGAACTCAGTCTCGAAGTCGGCCATTTGGCTGACATTTCTCTTGGCCTTGACTCTCTCCCACTATATTCTAGCATCTCCCATAAGGCAGAAAGATGCACACTTTATCTTCTCTACCTCATGCCAGTCCAGTAGCTCTACTATTCTTTCCAACGTTTTGAACCATGCTTAAGCATCCCATGGTTTGTTTGTGCCTGGGAAGTTCCCTGGCTTCAGTTTCTTCTACTGAATGAGGTACGCTTCTTGCCTTACCCCCCTTGCCGGGATTATAGATGTAACCGATGGATCGTTGGTCACAACTAGTGCCACTACATTCTCCACCGGCGGGGTAATGGGGGCGGCCTACTGGTTAGTCATCATGGTGGCAATAACTTGCTGCTATTCTACTACTTACCCTTGTAACCGAGCCACCACCTCTAAGAGAGTTAGTGGTGGTACTGACTCTTTCTCTTGCCCTCTAGGAGCTCGCTCCTCATTTTGGGCCTTTCTAGGACGCCCTCTTGGCATTCTCTTACTCTATATCATAAAGAGACTAATAACATTACTTCGATAAAGACCTTTCATCAATAAGGGTATTTTATTACTTCACTATCATCCTACTCATATCATCATACTCATATGGCATATGTCATATCATCATACTATCATCATACTTATCATCATACTATCATCATACTTATATATCATGTGTCATATCATTATACTATCATCAAACTTATCATCATACTATCATCATACTCATATTAGATAGTATATACTGATCATGCACATAATAGCATATAATAATACTAACATACTTTCTTATCATCTTTCAATTACTGATACTAGCAGTCAATAATGAAAAGTATAAAAAAACTACAACATATGAACTTCTTACTTGGCAGGCGGCAGGATTGATGTTTGATGTCAGTGTGGCGGAAGGGTGGAACTTTTGCTCTGATACCACTCTGTGACGACCCGCTTTCTCTAACCTTCTCTGTCTCTTCCTTAAGGCGGGCGCCACGTTTTTCTTAACCTTCACTTTACCTTATTCTTAGCCTTAGGTTACTACTACTTGACTTCCCTTAACTTGCTCTAAATTTTTTTTTTCTTCCTTCTCTTTTTTTTTCAAAAAAAAAAAACAAAACAACTTTCATTTTATTTGCTTTGCAAGCATTTGACCCTTAGACCTCTTCCGTGTAACACTAAAGCACTAACCTGCTGCTCTATACCACTTCTTTTCAATGGTACCAGTCGACTGCTATATAGCCAGTCGACTGGTGCATCGAACAGAAGGTTCTGTTCGATATCGCAGTCGACTGGTTCTGAACCAGTCGACTGGCACGCCTGAAAACCTGTATTTCAGACCTGAAAATTATTTCCAAAGATCTACAAATCATATACTTTCAAAACAAACAAAGACATAACTCCATTTCTATACTCTATACTAGTTTTATAAGCATCCTAGCAACTCAAAACAAATCTAATGACTTGAAATTAGAATCTTTGCGGAAATTTAAGAAACTACCAAACCATATGAAATCGTGCTAAAGATTGTATCAACTTTTGACTCTATGCGGAAATTAAACACAATGTTTACATTTTACCAATCAAAATATTAAACCACAAGTTTCTAAACTTCAGAAATTGCCTCTAAGCCTTAACCCATTGGATCTCTTCCACGGTTCCACCGACACTGAGCATCAATGCAAGTCCTGACCACCTCCATAACTTATGCTTTTTCTTTGCCCTTATCTGCAATAGAAGGAAATGCAACTAATAAGCACAATGCTTAGTAAGTAAATCCTAACTCACAAATCCATGCTATCGATAATAAACATGCTCATTTCAAGGAATGCTTACATCCAAAATACATGCACGTGGGAAAACTTACATATACTTATCATGCTCAATCATGTTGAAAACATTACTTGCATAAAACATTTGCAAACTTAACATGCTCATACATTAAAACACTAACCTCTTTACTCTTACCCTTTATCATGCTGCAAAGTATCAATGTGAACTTATTGAAATAAAGATATGTACTCAAAGCTAAAACACTTGTAAATACTTATATACTTAAAAATAATATTCAACTTTCTTTAGGCCTTGACATTGTACCATGGTATCAATGTACCAATTGCGCGCTTCTCTAATAGGTTGTGGGGTAGCTAGCCACCACATCCTATTAGAGCTTCTTTCTATCTTTCGGTGGGCCTTCCATTTGCCCGGTACATGTCACTTTCTGAAAATAAAATACTTTCTTTCTTACAGTACTTATACATATCAACTATCTTACTTTTTGCATAAATTTTGCACTTAAAACCCTTTACCTTTCTTACTTGGGACTTTCATCGAGCACCTTGCGTGCCCTTAATCCCAACCTCATTTTTGGGACTCTTCACAAATTAAATCTTATCATGCTTAGCTTACATACACCAAATCTAAACCAATTTAATTTCTATCATAAAAAACATGCATCTTTAAGAACTTAAAACACCCGCTAACCATAATCTTAACGCATGCATCATAAAACATGGTTTTACAACAAGATCTTACATACGAAAACTACTCCTATTGCAGGTGAGTGATCTAGTTATCCTTTTCTTGAAGAAAACTCACTAAGTATCTCGAAATTCCTAGCGTAGGGTTCTTTTCCTCTCCCTTTGCAAGATAACTTCACCCTTGGCCCTAGGGAAGAAGCCCTAGGTTTTCTACTTCAAGAGGAAGAAGAAGGAGGAAGAAAACCCCCCCCCTTTTTCCCTGTTTTCGCAGCCCCCTCTCCTTTGCTCGCGCGGCCTCCCGAAACCCTAAGAGGGGTCTTAACACAACTTAAGTTGAAGTTTAAATACCTCTTCATGAAACGGGCTAAATCAACTATAATATTATTTCGCTTCATCCTTTTCTGTACTTGATACCTTAGCCTAGCCGGTCACTTGGATGCCCTTAAGGCTTTGCTTCCCTTGTGGTTGCGGGATCAAATCTCACCCGACCCCTTATTTTTTTCTTTTTATTTTTAATCCGAAAAAATGCCAGAAAATTCCGAAAAGTCCCTAATAATACCAGAAAATTATTGGGTGTTACATTTTTGAAAGATATTTTGAAAAATATAAGTTTTTCTGAAAAATATTATACATATTTTGCAAGTACTAACTATTTTTGAAAAAGTTGAGACTTTGAAAAATAATAAGTAATTTTTGAAAAGTATTATGCATTTTGAAAATATAATATTCTTACTTGACTAGGTTTCTTTTCCAGTCTGACACAATCCTAGGAAACCTTATTAACTACAAGGACATTTTCCTAAGTGTCCTGGAAATTTTTCAAACTCAAGTAAATATCAACATAATTTAATAATTCACACAAATTTTGAAAAATAGAATAATAGATTGTATGTACATTTTTGAAGTCATAATATTTGATTTGGTTTATCTTCCAGTCTGATACTATCATAGGAAACCTTGTTGACTACAAGGAAATTTTCTTAGGTGTCCTGGAAGATTTTCCAAACTCAAGATGAACACATTTTTTTTAAATTGATCAAAACCAGATGAATTTTTGAAAATACTGGTATTTTAAAAAAATGTTAGCATTTCGAAAGAATACTTATGTTTTTAGCAAGATTTTGAAGATATAGTTCAAGAAAACATGTTATTAAATAATTCTTTTAATTTGACCTCCCCTTAAACTTGACTCAGTCCTGGGAAGCTTATTGACCACAAGTATTCTTCCTCTGAGTCTTAAGGTTTGATTCAAATCAAAAGAGTAATCTAATAATTAAATAATATAAACCTTGTCAGAAGGTTGACTCAGACTCCCCCTAATCTGACACATCCTAGGAGTCCTTTTAGATCATGAAGTGGACCTTCCTCTGTGTCTTCAGGGTTTGTCAAAATCAAATGAACACCAATTTTCAGGAAGATAGATTTTGAAACTACAATTTGGAAAGAAGATAATTTTTAAAGTATAAGCCTTTTTGAAAACATATGTGATAGAAATTAAGGCACAGTTTTTGAAAAGCCTTTTTTAAAAAAAAATTAAAAGAGTGAAAACACTCTCCCTGTACCCAACATCGTTTGACTCTATCTAAGTGCCTTAAGGAACTTTAGTGTTGTCCTAAGAGGCTTGTGTCTAATTGAGTGAGTCAAATAATTTTTGAAAAGATATTCTTTTGAAAAATGTATAATCAATCAGACAAACATGAATTCCATAAAAACATTATTATGTTGAAGCACTATTTTAAAAATATATTTTTAGGAAAATATTCTAACAATTTTGAAAAACAATTTCGAAAAATATTTTTCAATCATTAGTCCTTAACATCTCACCCATTTTAGATGTATCAATACAACAAGCATGGTTGCCTTATAGGTGTATTGTGAGATGCTTGAATCATTTTTCTTAATTTATTATTAACTCTAAGATTTAATTGAAGCTTGTATTAGATTTGAATTTGACAAGAAGTAACTTGAATTTGAGTTTCAAAAATTGGCTTCCAGGTCTTGGCGAGGCACTAGGTCTTCTTTGGTCGTAGCCTTATTGGATCATCAACCCTTTCCTTGACAAAGCCTTTTAATAAAATTTCATTTTCAAAATTCCTTTTTGAAAAATGCTGGTCTAACTAGTTTGGGTCTTGGATCGGTAGCTTCGGCTAGTTTCACCAGTCTAAAGGGACCAAGTAAACTTAATCTTATTAGAATTGGTTTCCCTAACGTACTATCATCTCACCGCCACCCAATACCAGGTTGATCAAGTTTCAATTATTCTTTTTCCTATAGCCGTTCTAATATATGCATAAAATTTAAATATGAATGACATGTCATATATAAAGAAGTAGCAAATACATGGCATGACAATTATGCATGAGTCAAACAAGTCCAAAACATTTGACTTACGTTTCTAAAGATGTATCAAATTCCCGATTTGATACATGTCGTGTGAGCCCGAGAATATGTCAACCCACTTTAACATATTTAATTTTATTAAATTAATTGTTGCGGTTTGGGTAAAGTTTTAGTTTAGTTCGAGTTTAATTTATTTAAGATTTAGTTGGATTAAGTTAATTAAGAATTAATTGAAGTTTAAATTAATTTGAAATTGATTAATTTAAATTAATTAAGATTGAATTGATTTGAATTAATTTAAGTGTGAATTAATTAAAGTTGAATTTATTTAAAGTGAATTGAATTAATTAAGTTTATTTGAATTAAATTGATTTAATTAAGATTTAATTGAATTTAATTGATTTAATTAAGATTTAATTGAATTTAATTGATTTAATTAATATTTAATTGAATTTAATTTGAATTTAATTAAGATTTAATTGAATTTAATTCGAATTTAATTAAGATTTAACTTGAATTTAATTAAGATTTAATTTAATTTAATTGATTTAATTTAAGATTGAATTTAATTAAGATTTAAGTTAATTGATTTAATTTAATTTAATTTAATTAAGATTTAATTTGGATTTAATTAAGATTTAATTTTAATTTAATTGATTTAATTTGGATTTAATTAAGATTTAATTTGAATATAATTAAGATTTAATTTGGATTTAATTAAGATTTAATTTGAATTTAATTAAGATTTAATTTGGATTTAATTAAGATTTAATTTGGATTTAATTAAGATTTAATTTGGATTTAATTAAGATTTAATTTGGATTTAATTAAGATTTAATTTGGATTTAATTAAGATTTAATTTGAATATAATTAAGATTTAATTTGAATTTAATTAAGATTTGAATAATTACGGTTGAAATGATTAATTAATAATTTTGGATTTAAATTCATCATTTTCATTATTTCGAAAATTTCTTCTTCATCTTTATCTATCTTTTCAAGTTTTTCTAATAATTCTGATTTATTTGAATCTTTATGAACTTTATTAATTATGGCCTATATTTTTGATAGTTCCATATCCTCCTCATCGTCAAAATAGGAGGAGTAATTTTGGCCACTAATTAAGGTTTTGTAATCGTTGTCAAGATTATCTATGATTAAGTTATTATCTAGGAGAATTTTATCTTCAAAATTATCATCAGAGATAATATCTTCATAATTAACTTCTGGATTATTTTTAGAATTTTCAAATTCGAATTTAGAGTTATACAACGGATTTTCAAATTTCAATTCATAATTATCTAAAGGATTTTCAATTTTAGGATTATCCTTAAGATTTTTGAATTCAGATTTATCCTTAGGATTTTTGAATTCAGATTTATCCTTAGGATTTTTGAATTCAGATTTATCCTTAGGATTAAATTTGTCTGAATTAAAATTATCAGATTTATCTGAATTAAAATTATCAGAATTACAATTATTAGAATTAAAGTTATGATAATTTATTTTAGAAATTACTGAATTGATGTTCTAGATTAGATAATTAATTTCTGATATTTTAGTCATATCTGGATTTTCTAATTTGACATGCAAAATATTAATTTTACTATGCAGAAAATCTAATTTATCAGAAAAATTAACTACGTTATCAAAAGACAGTGCAGGAATTTTACAACTTTTCGGAACGTAAATTTTACGTACCTTTGTTGGACATTTGTTCTTGTAGTGTCCGTATTTTCCGCACTTGAAGCATTGTACGTGATCTTTATTTTTCCGGACTCCTGGCGCTGGTGCCCCCTTTGCCGCCGGTGGTGTAAACCGAGTCATACGAGTAGGGCACTGATTTTTATAGTGCCTTCTCTCCCTGCATGTGAAGCACGTAATATGAAATTAAACACAGACATTTAAATAAAATATACCAAATTCATCCCTAGGCTCCCCCACAACTCCTGGCGTCGTTGCTCCGTCGGCGGTTAGTCCGGTGAAGAGCGGCTCAGCTCTGATACCACTTGTATGACCGGTGCCGTCGATAGAGGGGGGGTGAATATCGATCATGAAAATCTTGTCGTGCAAACTTCGTAAAACTTTCAATCTACTCAGAGCGTTAGTGCAGCGGAACAGTAAATAAAAATAAAAGCAAGACAGGGACACAGCGGGATTTATTTACTTGGTTCCCAACCCCCAGGGTCAGTACGTCCAAGGCCTATATACTCGGCGTGAGTCCACTATTGGTCTCCTTTTCGGAATTTCTGGAGGCGGAGAAAATCCGTCTTACATTGTAATAGTACAATCAAAAGTATAGCAAATTAAGTACAGAATATTAAATGCAAACCGAACAAAACAAAGTTGAAGCTCGACCGATCTGGACCTCCGAAGTGCCGCGCACTTCCTCCTGGAGTCTCCCAGTCGTAAAGCCTCGTCTTTAGCGCGTTGTCGTCGGTCAGAATGCTCAGAATGGCTTATAGTAGGTGTATGTGAAGCAGAGGGGTCGAAGCCCCTTTTATAGAACTCCTGGGGCGCCCCGATAAGCTCGGTCAAACCTTATCCCCGCGTCGACCTCACCGCAGCTGATAAAACCTTTGACCAGGGCACCCTGGACCTCCCGGGCACCCTCATGAGGGCTTATCTGTGTTTCGGACTCGAAACAGCAAATACAGGTTTGAACCTGGGCGCCCCAGACGTTCCGGGCGCTCCGCTTGAAGCCTATTCTGCTTACCACACAACATTGCCACTTTTGTTCTTTATCTTGGGCACCCCCACTGATGGGGGCACCCTGGATGCATGGGGGCGCCCCCCCCTGATGGGGGTGCCCTGCTTCAAGGCCTCCAGCTGCCTGCTTTGTCTTCTAATCTTGGTACCTGCAAGATACACAAACATAAAGCACATATACATATAATATTAGCCTTAAGGACTTGGTTCGGACTTCGGATCTCCACGAAATCCTAGGTCAAACCGGCGCAAGTTCCCACCCCCGAGAACGCGCCTTTGACCTACTCCTTTCAAGAGACGGTTGACACCCAGTCCTTCGGGTGGACTTTTGCTTAGCTTCCGATTACTCCGGACCTCGAGACGCCCGAACCCTGACCCGTCTCTTCTTCTGTCCTTAGTCATCGCTCAGCTAAGTTGCTCAGTCCCTCAGACCAAGACTCCGTGCCCAAACCCTAGGTCCAGGACTTAGGTGCCCAACCCTCGGCCAGGTCTTCGTGCCCAATTCCCCGAACCAGGACTTCGGTGCCCAACCCTCGGCCAGGTCTTCTTGCCCAGTCCTCGACCAGGACTTAGTGCCCACCTTCCGAGCAGGTCTTCGCTGCCCAGCCTTATGCCATGACTTAGTGCCCAGCTTCACTCACCAGGTCTTAGTGCCCAGCCTAACTAGGACTTTTCTTCCGCTTAGGTTACTTCTCCTTTGCTCCCCTTTGTCTGTTCATTGTATCACTGACTTAAGTATATTGTCAAACATTAAAACACTTAAAGAGGAACATCATTAATGCAACTTGCACCAACAGAGAATACGCAATTAAATTGGTTGGTGGATCGGTCCACCAACTAAACTTTAATACGATTAAACGGATCACCGTTCGATCTGATAGCGCCCAGACCGATCAGGCTCTGGCCTGATCGGACTGGCCTAGTCTTGATCGGTCGGGTGACCATTCAGGAAGGTTCCTGATCGATCGGCTGATCGATCAGGAAGCGATCAGTAGGTTCGGAGGTTTTTCAGTGAGCCCCCTGATCGGTCTGTGGACCGATCACCACAGGGTGCCAGATCAGTCCGGGGACCGATCCAAACCAAAACAGAATGTTTGGACAAATTTTTGCAAAGTCTCTGTAACCCCTCTGATCGGTCTGTGGACCGATCACCACAGGAAGGAGCCAGATCGGTCCGGGGACCGATCAGCCCTACTCCTGATCGGTCCAGTGACCGATCAGGGTTCATGATATTCCCTGATACGATCTGAAACTTTCAGTTTTAGACTTCCCTTCAATTTCTGATAGGATCTGATGAAGAATATCGATCTTGGAAGTGATCCCTTGACTATAATTGAACCCTAAACAAGAATCAAAGGTCCTTATGGTTTTGTCAAATCACTTTGGTCCATCTAAGTGGAGTCAAACTCAATCAACAATCATTCAAACAAGTTTGTACAAAATTCAAGTCTCCAATCAAGTTTCCTTGATTGGAATGTCCAAGTATGATCATGGAGCCAAATACACATGTGTTATGCATTGGTTTTCCCCACACTTGGTCACCGAAGTGATTTTTATCTCATCAACTTAATTTCTCAAGGGATGCATTGACATCTTGAGAAATTGAGTCGATCCTAACATCTCACCCCATTTCTAGCAAACAAAAACATTTTGTTAAGCCTTATAGTTTGTGTGAGATGTCCCCAAAGTTACCCAACTATTTCCCAACAATTTGAAATGATCATCAAGGGTTTTGAATGCATTTTGATGTCTATGAAGCGCGACACATTCCCAACTCCCTTCTTAAGAAGCTAAACTCATTTTCGGGGAGTGGTTTAGTGAAAATGTCTGCTAAATTTGATTTGGACTCTACATATGAGAGTACATCTCCTCTAGCAACATGATCTCTAATGAAGTGGTGACGCACTTCAATATGCTTAGTCCTAGAGTGATGGACCGGATTCTTTGTTAGGTTAATTGTGCTAATGTTGTTACACAACACTTGCACGCCCTTGTAGCTTAATCCATAGTCCTCTAGAGTATGAATCATCCACAACAATTGCGATATGCTCTCTCCCATAGCAATATATTCTGCCTCGGTCGTGGAGAGAGCAACACAATGTTGCTTTCGACTTGACCAACTAACTAGAGATGATCCTAGGAATTGGCAACCCCCACTTGTGCTTTTCCGATCCAACTTACATCTAGTGTAGTCGGAATCGGTATGGCCAATTAGCTCAAATGATTCGGTATGGGGGTACCAAAGACCAACTCCAATTGTGCCCTTAAGGTATCTCAAAATTCGCTTAACAGCAATTAAATGAGATTCCTTGGCACATACTTGATACCTAGCGCACATACCCATAGTAAAAAGTATATCAGGTCGACTAGCTGTGAGGTATAGCAAACTACCTACCATGCTTCGATATTGAGTCAAATCAACCAGTTTACCACTCTCATCATTGTCTAATCTGGTGTTTGTTGCCATGGGTGTGGTTACCTCTTTTGAATCACTCATGTTGAATTTTCGAAGCATCTCTTGAGTATATTTTGATTGGTGCACATGGATCCCATCGCGAGTTTGTTTGATTTCATGTCAAGGACGAAAGTCAACTCTCCCACTAGACTCATTTCAAATTCACTCTCCATGTGTCCAATGAACTCATTTAAATAACCCTTGTTGTTTGAGCCACAAATAATGTCATCGACATATACTTGGGCTACAAATATGTTGTTACCATCTCTACGTAGAAACAGTGTAGGGTCTATTTGGCCTCTTACAAAACCTTTTTCAATTAGGAATGTCGACAACTGCTCATACCAAGCTCGGGGTGCTTGTTTAAGGCCACAAAGTGGCTTTTTGAGCTTGAACACGTGGTTTGGGAATTCGGTACTCTCAAACCCCTGAGGTTGTTCGACATAGACCTCTTCTCTAATTAAACCATTTAGAAAGGCCGATTTGACATCCATTTGATATAGCTTGAAACCCCGATGTGCTGCAAATGCAAGCATCAGTCGGATGGACTCTAATCGCGCCACGAGAGCATATGTCTCATCATAATCAAGGCCTTCAACTTGACTGTAGCCCTTGGCCACTAAGCGTGCCTTGTTTCTTATGATTTCTCCCTTATGGTTCAATTTATTTTTGAAGACCCATTTGGTTCCAATAATGGTGGTCTTCTTGGGTCTAGGGACTAAGTTCCAAACTCGACTTCTTTCGAATTGACCTAGTTCATCTTGCATAGCGATGATCCAATCGGGATCATTTAATGCTTCATCAATTTTTCTAGGTTCAATTTCGGAAATTAAAGCAACTTCATTAGCCTCATTCCTAAAGAATGATCTAGTTCTAACCCCATGATGGATGTCTCCAACAATTTGGTCTTGGGGATGACTAGAGGTTAATCTAGTTTGCCTAGGTGTTGGTGGTGCTTCTTGAATGGTTTCACTAGACACAAGCTCAGCCTCAGGATCCGGCTGACCTATGGGTTGTCTAGGCTCACCGTCATCGGATTCATCACCATCAACAACATTTGGACTTTCAATCAAACTTAGTCTCCTAAGTTCGAATTGGACTTCATCTTCTGGTTGTTTATTGACTTTCGGAATTTCTTCAAAGACAACATCAGAAGACTCTTCAACCAATCTAGATTTCGTATTGTAGACTCGATAGACTTTGCTAACTAGGGAGTACTCGACCAGTATCCCTTCATCAGCCTTTGCCGTGAACTTTCCAAGGTGATCCTTGGTATTTAGGATAAACACCTTACAACCAAACACCCTAAGGTGTTTAACCGTAGGTGGTTTTCCAAACCAAAGTTCATGGGGAGTCTTCCCTAAGAATCTATGGATTAGGACTCGATTTTGCACGTAGCAAGCTCTGTTCACAGCTTCTGCCCATAAGTAACTCGGTAAGGAGTACTCATTAAGCATGCTTCGTGCAGCTTCTTGTAAAACACGGTTCTTTCTCTCTACAACACCATTTTGTTGTGGTATTCTAGGAGTGGAGAACTCATGTCTATACCCTCTATCTTGACAAAATTCTAAAAACCTTTGATTTTGAAATTCGCCTCCATGATCAGTTCTAATTGTCTTAATGGTTGATGATTTTTCATTTTCAACTCTTCTACAAAAAGAAATAAAAACATCTAAGGTTTGGTCTTTATACTTGAGAAAATAAGTCCATGTATATCTAGTAAAATCATCAATGATAACAAAGCAATATCTACTTCCATTCAATGATATGATAGTGCTACAATCAAACAAGTCCATATGAAGTAAATCTAACGCGGTAGAAGTACTTACAGTGCTTTTACCTTTATGTGCAGATTTTGTTTGCTTACCCATTTGACATACATCACAAATCTTTTCATTCTCATACTTGATGCTTGGTAAGCCATGAACTAATCCCTTTTTGGCCAACTTCCGAATATTCTTCATGTTAACATGTGCTAGTCTCCGGTGCCAAAGGGTGGACTCCTCTTCTTTTGACATGAGACACTTAGCAAAAGCATTAGTAGCACTTTTAAAAGAAACTTGATAAATATTATCTATTCTTGTTCCTACTAGTACCGTGTCAAAAGTGTCATGTTGTCTAACTAGACATTGGATTGATTGGAAATCAATTGTGTAACCCGCATCACACAATTGACTGACACTTAGGAGATTAAATATCATCCACTTGACTAGAAGGACATTTGAAATTCTAAGACATTTAGATATTTGAATGTCCCCTATTCCTATAACCTTAAGACTACCATTGTTACCAAATGAAACATTACCTCTACTTTTTCTTTGAAGGGTAGTAAACAATGATCTATCCCCGGTTGTAACACCCCAAAATTTTCCCCATATGAAATATTATGAATTCATGAAACATTATTATTATGAAATTTTATGATGGGCTTGGCTTAATGGGCTTGGATGTGGATTAGTGCAAAATGTGATAAAAAGAAGATGTAGAAAGGAGGAGGCAAGGATTGAACCTTGAACCTCTTAGTTGCACTAACAATGTCTTAACCATTGCACCAAGCCATGTTTCATGTTGAGAGAATAAGAAACATTCTTGTTAAAGCTAGGGAAATGAAGAGACATGTCCCTTCATGATAAGAGTATAAATAAGAGAGGGAAAAGAAGTTCCATTTCTTCTTCTTCTTCCCCACTTCAATTTTCGAAAACCTAGAGCCTTCTTCTCCTTTTCAATTTTCGAAAAGAATACACCCTAGGGTTCTAACCCTAGGGAATTGGAAGGAAGAAGACCATCCAAAGTTATCTTGCCCTCTACTAGGGCCAAGGTTCTAAAGAGGTGCTAGTAAGGAGAACACTCACCCTCCTTCAACCAAGGGTACCCTAAGGAGTAAGAGAAGGAGAAATTCAAGCGAAAGGATGTAAGTATCCCCTCGCCTGCAGTGTAATGGTTATTGTATGAGTTCTTCTCCTTGTAGTTTTCGAAAATGGGGATCTTTCCCCTTTAGTGAGTTTCGGCCACCCCCTTAGAGGAGGCCTTGGATACTTCTTGTTACATGAGTAGACCCTTGGAACTTAGGGTATATGTATATGTTGTTTCCTTCATGATGTTATGAACAAAATTTTAGGGTTTCACCCTTGAGTAGGTTTCGGCCACCCCCAAGGGGGAGACTTTGGTTACTCCTTGATGCATGAGAAGACCCCTTGAAATTTAGGGTATACTTATATGTTGTTTTACCTACATGTTGTGATGACAAAAATTAGGGTTGAACCCCCTATAAGGTTTCGGCCTAAATATGAAGTAAAGAGGGTTTAGGGTTGTATGGTTTCCTATGATGTATCCATGTTTAGTTGTGTAGACAAAGTGTTTGTGTAAATGTTTGTGTGAAACCTAAGTTCAAGAACCCTAGTTTCCCCTACCCTTGACTCTCGGCCAACCCTAGAAAAATTAGGGTTTAGGGTGCATGATTATCCTAGGATGTATTCTAGGCTTAATATGTTGTGTGAAATGTATGTGAAGGTTAAACTACCCTACGAGACATGATTATGTTTAGTAAGATGATATGTATATGCATGTGATGTCTAAATGAAATGCTTGATTGGAAATCTTAAGGTTCCCTAGTATGTGATATTCGGCCAAGGCATGAACATTAGGGATTGTGAAGGTGAAACTACCCTACGAGACATGATTATGTTTAGTAAGATAATATGTATATGCATGTGATGTTTAAATGGAATACTTGATTGGAAATCTTAATTTCCCCTAGCATGATTTTCGGCCAAGGCATGATATATTGGGTTTGTGAAAGTTGATTACCCCATGATGTATGCTATGCTTAGTATGATACATGATGTATATATATATGATGTTTGTATGGGATGTTTGATGTCAAAAACCTAAGCTACCTCTACCCTTGACTTTCGGCCAAAACCTTAGGTTAAGAAGAACTCAATTAACTCATGAAGCATGCTACCACTTCCTATGTCATGAATATGATTTATGTGACCAATCTTGTCATATATAGGTATGTGTAAGTGGTTGAAATATGATGTATGTATGAGCATGTATGTATAGCCCATGGGGCACCCTTTATGAATTGCATGTGATGTGTATGATAAAATGCTTGAAAGGATACTCCACTAAGTATGGGATCAAGAGCACCCCTTATGTTGTGTGGTGTGTCCCTACGGGATCATGAGCACCCTTGAAGAGTGGTGTGTCCCTTAAGAGTGGATTTGGAGTACTCCTTAGCATATATGTAAAAGCATGATAAGTATTTTACTTTGGAAGTTGTGTACCCGACTCGGAAGGGGGTCGTTAAACAAATCCGGGGTGCATGTTAACATAAGGTCATGGCTCCGGTAGGACGGAAGGGTCCTGCTCTAATTGGTTGGTGGCTCGCTACCCCAATTCATTAGGGAACGCGCAATATGTGATCCGCGCAATATGTGGTACACAACAGAGCCCTATATGATATGGATGTATTTTTAAGTAATACCTTTATGGAATTGTTTTGAAAAACATTGATTATATGTGAAGGGTATGCTTAAGATACATTATGCTGCATGCTTAGAAACTTTGATGTTTAGTATGCTATGATGAACTCATGTTTATGATTTATTATGTGTACATGTTGTATGCTTTCGTATGGATTTTGCGAGTAGGACAGGATCCTTACTAAGCTTTTGTGCTTACTAGTTATGTGTTGTCTTATGCTGCAGATAAAGGTAAGGAACACTTGAACTAAAGGAAGAGGCAGGAGGGCTGAAGATGTGTGGGGTGGTGGCTCGGGAAAGAAAGATTTCTATATATCTACTTTATTATGCTTTTGTTAATGACTCCTTGATGATGAATGTTAGTAATTACCCTTATACTTGATTAGGTTTGATTATGTTGTGAGTTGAACTACTTGTGAACCTTACTACCATGATTCATGTATTACTAAACTTACTATGCACCTACCATGTTCCAATGATTCAAGCATGATATTTGATTGGCATGTATTGACTAGTATGCTTAGCACTTGTAAATATCACCTGATAGTTTAGATAAGCATGCTCAGCACTTAGTCCTCGCACCCTTGCATCGTTTGTTTTAAATTTTATACTAGAAGAAAGAAAATAATTATATGATTGGTTGTTACGTAACCCCGCCCCGAGAGTAGATATAAGGGCTGGCGTTACAAGTTGGTATCAGAGCAGATTTCCCCTCCACTACACACACATCAAGCTTCATCCTGCCGCTTCCAAGTAAGAGATCCTAACCTCGCCTTATTGTATTTCATGTATAGTAATGATTATATGGAGATGATTTATGCTTGCATAACAAGTGAAAGTAGTATTAATTCTTATGTAGTCATTTATCACCTGTATGATAGATATGGCTAGAGGACGTAGCAATCGGGGTAATGAGACAGCACCCCCATCTAATATGATGCAAGTGATCACAGACTTGCAGCGTTAGGTCACTGAACAACAGCAGATAATAAACACTCTGATGACCCAGCAGGGGAATACTGCAACCCCGCAGGGAAGTCAGAATGCGATACCTACTGAGCCTCCAACTGCACAGGCACCCCCGGACACTCCGGTCCGAGGAGTCCGACAGGAGGCCTATCTGATTCAGTGGCAGAGACTGAAGCCGAAAAAGTTCTCTGGCACCTGCGAGCCCTGGGACGCCCAGGCCTGGCTCAAGACAGTTGAGAGCACAGTGGAATTATTAGACTGGCCCGAGCATGAAAAAATTAAATGTGTCTCGTTCTGCCTCACTGGCGACGCCAGGATGTGGTGGGAACGGGTAAAAGCTAGAAGGTCAGTGGACCAGATGAAGTGGAAGGACTTCGAGTCTGAATTTCTGGAGGAATTCTTTAATATGCGAGTCACAAACAGGCACTTTGATGAGTTCACTGAATTCCGGCAGGGAAATCTCTCAGTCAACGATGCCGTTAAGCAATTCAACCGACTGGCACGATTATGTCCAGAGCTGGTCAGTACGGAGAAAGAAAGGGTCAGATTGATGCTCATGATGCTCAGGCCCGAGATAGCTCTGAATGTGGCCGGCGGCGTTAATAGGCCCCAGACTGCAGAAGAGCTGTTCAGCAGCGCCCTTATTACCGAGCATTATCTAAAGAATATTAACCAGCAAAGCCAACCACTGACCGCCAGCAAGAGTCAGAATCAGTCGGGAGGTCAGAAACCTCAAAATAGCAACCCCCACTGGAAAAAGAACTACAACGGAAAGAGGAAGCCATGGGATAAATCTGCCAGTGGTACAGGAGGCAAGAAGCCTACATATCCCACATGTGCCACTTGTGGCAAGAGGCACCTCGGGACATGCCTCATAGGCGCCTGGAGATGCTACATCTGCGGGAAGGAAGGACACATGGCCAGAGAGTGTCCTACTGCAGCCAAAGCACCTCAACCGCAGCATGCCCAATACAAAGGTGCTCATCCCCAGTTACACCAGATGCAGGCAGCTATTGAGGGTACTCCTATATACCAGGGGAGATTAGAGGCCCCGCCTACCACGACAAACGCCAGGGTTTTCTCTCCTACAAAAGAAGACGTGGCGACTGCCTCCACCGTTGTCACAGGTCAGATATTTATTTGCAGTCAGTATGCTACTGCTTTATTTGACACTGGGGCAACACATTCGTTTATCTCTATGCATTACGCCAAAAGAAATGATATGTCACTACAAGATTTAGACTGCAACTTTTTGACAACACTGCCCTCGGGTGAGGTGATGGCCTCTACCCAAATGCTACCTGCCGCACCAATCAAAATCGCAGATAGGGAACTCTACTGCGACCTGATAGTGTTTGATATGACAGATTATGATGTGATATTGGGCATGGATTTCTTAAACAAATACGGCGCCTCTATCGAGTGTCGTAAACGAAAGGTTATCTTCCGATCGGAGGCAGGAATTCTATTTGAATTTAATGGAGAGCCGAAGAAGAGGACAAGCAAATTCCTATCGGCTCTGAAAGCGAGGAAGATGTTAGAAAATGGATGCTCTGGATTTCTAGCTCATGTGGTTGATACCAGTCCTACAGAGGACCTGAAGCTAGAAGATGTCAAAATTGTATGCAATTACCCAGAGGTATTTCCCGATGACTTACCAGGGTTAGCACCTGAAAGGGATATAGAATTTGCAATTGAATTGATTCCTGGTACTAACCCCATTTCCAAAGCACCGTACCGTATGGTGCCGACGGAATTAAAAGAATTACAGGGTCAGTTACAGGAGCTACTTGACAAGGGACTCATCCGCCCTAGTCATTCTCCCTGGGGAGCCCCCGTACTGTTCGTGAAAAAGAAGGATGGGTCGATGCGAATGTGTATCGACTATCGGGCGCTAAACAACGTGACTATCAAGAACAGGTACCCTCTACCCAGGATAGATGACCTGTTCGATCAATTGAAGGGAGCCACGGTTTTCTCTAAAATTGACCTGAGGTCGGGGTATCACCAAGTCAGGGTGAAAAATGAGGATATACCAAAGACGGCTTTACGAACCAGATACGGACATTATGAGTTCGTAGTTATGCCATTTGGAGTTACCAATGCGCCAGCTATGTTTATGGATTTAATGAATCGGGTATTCTCGGTAATTCTTGACAGATTTGTGATCATCTTTATCGACGATATCCTTATATATTCGAGAACTCCCGAAGAACATGCTGAGCACCTGAGTATAGTACTACAGATTCTTCGAAAGGAACAACTGTATGCTAAATGTTCCAAATGCGAGTTCTGGCTCGATCAAGTATCATTCTTGGGACATATTATCTCCAAGGAAGGAGTAATGGTGGACCCAATTAAAATTGAAGCTGTGAGTAACTGGACCAGACCCAAGAATGCCAGTGAAATCAGAAGTTTCCTCGGGCTAGCAGGCTATTACAGAAAATTCGTAGAGAACTTCTCTCGGATTGTAGCCCCAATGACAGCTCTGACAAAGAAAGACAAGAAATATGTATGGACCGAGGAATGTGAGAAGAGCTTTACTGAACTGAAAAGGAGGCCGACTAGTGCTCCAATATTGACTCTTCCAGAGAGCGATATGGGTTTCGATATGTACAGCGACGCATCCAAACTTGGACTCGGAGCTGTGCTTATGCAAAATGGGAAGGTAATTACCTATGCCTCTAGGCAACTGAAGGAACATGAAAGAAACTACCCTACCCATGATTTAGAGTTAGCAGCGATGGTCTTTGCACTGAAAATATGGAGGCACTATCTATATGGAACCCAGTGTAAAGTTTATACAGATCACCAGAGTCTGCAGTATTTCTTCATCCAGAAAGATTTGAATATGAGACAGCGTAGATGGCTCGAATTGGTCAAGGATTATGACTGTGAGATCCTATACCATCCGGGGAAAGCCAACAAGGTAGCCGATGCTCTTAGTAGAAAGTCATGTGCTACTTTGATGTCTTTATCAGCTTTGTCACAACCCTTAGGGGAAGAAATTATGAATTACGGGATTGAAATCATATCAGGACAGTTGTCCACCCTGATGATTGCGCCGACATTGTTCGGCGATATTCTGGAAAAGCAGAATCATGATCCGAGTCTTCAGAGAATCAAGTAAGAGGTTCTCAAAGGCAAGGACGATAGATTTCGGATTTCAGACAGCGGAGTCTTATATTTTCGGGATCGATTATGTGTTCCCGACGACTCCGACTTATGCACAAGAATCCTCGAGGAACCTCATGGAACACCTTATGCGATGCATCCTGGGTCTACCAAGATGTATCAAGATTTGAAGAGCAAGTTTTGGTGGTCCGGTATGAAGCGAGATGTAGCCCACTATATCAGTATGTGTTTGACCTGCCAGAGGGTCAAAGCAGAACACCAGAGGCCTGGAGGAGTTCTGCAACCTCTGTCGATCCCTGAGTGGAAATGGGAAGACATCTCCATGGATTTCATCTCTGGGCTGCCTAGAACGACGAATGGATATGATGGTATATGGGTTATTGTGGACAGACTCACCAAGTCTGCCCATTTCCTGTATATCAGGATGACCTACTCAGTAGAGCAGTTGGCTCAACTGTACGTCAAGGAAATTATCCGACTACATGGAGTTCCCAAGACCATCATCTCTGATCGGGATGGTCGATTTACTTCAGATTTTTGGGGACACGTGCAAAAGGCTCTTGGCACGAAGCTGAAATTCAATACGGCCTTTCATCCCCAGACTGATGGGCAGACTGAAAGGGTGAATCAAATATTAGAAGACATGTTACGAGCTTGTGCCTTGTACTTCAAGGGAAGCTGGTGTCGATACCTGAGCCTGGCAGAGTTTGCTTATAACAACAGTTATCAAGCTACTATCGGGATGGCACCGTACGAAGCACTATACGGAAGAAAATGCAGATCTCCTATATGCTGGCTTGAGAGTGGTGAAAAGAAGGAGATGGGACTCCAGACTGATATTATAGATGAAACCACTCAGGCTATAAAGAATATCCGCCAGAGAATAGAGACTGCTCAGAGTCGGCAGAAAAGCTATGCTGACAAGCGATGCAGACCACTAGAGTTTGATGTTGGGGATTCAGTATTCCTTAAAGTGGCCCCTATGAAAGGGGTGATGAGATTCGGAAAGAGAGGGAAACTGAGTCCGAGATATGTGCGACCGTATCAGATCCTGAGACGGGTAGGCAAAGTGGCCTACGAACTGGAGCTGCCGTCAGAAATGTCGGCTATCCATAATGTCTTCCATGTATCAATGCTCAGGAAATGTACCCCTGATGTGAATCAGACGATAGAGCCCCAACCAGTACAAGACCAAGAGAACCTAAGTTCCGAATGCCGACCTATTCAGATCCAAGATCGGGAAGTCAAAAAGCTAAGGAACAAGGAAGTACCCTTAGTAAAGGTTCTGTGGCGGAACGAACAAGTCGAAGAAGCCACATGGGAACGAGAGGAGGCAATACGATTAACGTATCCGGAATTATTTTAAAGTTCGGGACGAACTTTTTATAAGGGATGGAGGATTGTAACACCCCAAAATTTTCCCCATATGAAATATTATGAATTCATGAAACATTATTATTATGAAATTTTATGATGGGCTTGGCTTAATGGGCTTGGATGTGGATTAGTGCAAAATGTGATAAAAAGAAGATGTAGAAAGGAGAAAAGGATTGAACCTTGAACCTCCTTGTTGCACTAACAATGTCTTAACCATTACACCAAGCCATGTTTCATGTTGAGAGAATAAGAAACATTCTCGTTAAAGCTAGGGAAGTGAAGAGACATGTCCCTTCATGATAAGAGTATAAATAAGAGAGGGAAAAGAAGTTCCATTTCTTCTTCTTCTTCCCCACTTCAATTTTTGAAAACCTAGAGCCTTCTTCTCCTTTTCAATTTTCGAAAAGAATACACCCTAGGGTTCTAACCCTAGGGAATTGGAAGGAAGAAGACCATCCAAAGTTATCTGCCCTCTACTAGGGCCAAGGTTCTAAAGAGGTGCTAGTAAGGAGAACACTCACCCTCCTTCAACCAAGGGTACCCTAAGGAGTAGGAGAAGGAGAAATTCAAGAGAAAGGATGTAAGTATCCCCTCGCCTGCAGTGTAATGGTTATTGTATGAGTTCTTCTCCTTGTAGTTTTCGAAAATGGGGATCTTTCCCCTTTAGTGAGTTTCGGCCACCCCCTTAGAAGAGGCCTTGGTTACTTCTTGTTACATGAGTAGACCCTTGGAACTTAGGGTATATGTATATGTTGTTTCCTTCTTGATGTTATGAACAAAATTTTAGGGTTTCACCCTTGAGTAGGTTTCGGCCACCCCCAAGGGGGAGACTTTGGTTACTCCTTGATGCATGAGAAGACCCCTTGGAATTTAGGGTATACTTATATGTTGTTTTCCCTACATGTTGTGATGACAAAAATTAGGGTTGAACCCCCTATAAGGTTTCGGCCCAAATATGAAGTAAAGAGGGTTTAGGGTTATATGGTTTCCTATGATGTATCCATGTTTAGTTGTGTAGACAAAGTGTTTGTGTAAATGTTTGTGTGAAACCTAAGTTCAAGAACCCTAGTTTCCCCTACCCTTGACTCTCGGCCAACCCTAGAAAAATTAGGGTTTAGGGTGCATGATTATCCTAGGATGTATTCTAGGCTTAATATGCTGTGTGAAATGTATGTGAAGGTTAAACTACCCTACGAGACATGATTATATTTAGTAAGATGATATGTATATGCATGTGATGTCTAAATGAAATGCTTGATTGGAAATCTTAAGGTTCCCTAGTATGTGATATTCGGCCAAGGCATGAAATTAGGGATTGTGAAGGTGAAACTACCCTACGAGACATGATTATGTTTAGTAAGATAATATGTATATGCATGTGATGTTTAAATGGAATACTTGATTGGAAATCTTAATTTCCCCTAGCATGATTTTCGGCCAAGGCATGATATATTGGGTTTGTGAAAGTTGATTACCCCATGATGTATGCTATGCTTAGTATGATACATGATGTATATATATATGATGTTTGTATGGGATGTTTGATGTCAAAAACCTAAGCTACCTCCACCCTTGACTTTCGGCCAAAACCTTAGGTTAAGAAGAACTCAATTAACTCATGAAGCATGCTACCACTTCCTATGACATGAATATGATTTATGTGACCAATCTTGTCATATATAGGTAATACGTGGGTATACAGATGCCAGTTTCAAGACAGATAAGGATGACTCCAAATCTCAGTCTGGATACATATACCATGGGGCGCATAAGTGGAAAGTTCCAACAGACATGTAGCGATTCTACACGGATAAATATCGCAGCTTCGGAAGCAGCAAAGACAGTCTGGATCAAGAGTCACTCCAACTTGGTGTTGTTGATGAAGCGTGCCGTTTACTGCGACAACAATGGAGCTATTGCAAAGCAAAGGAACCAAGGTCTCATCAGCGATCCAAAAGTGCTTCGCGCTATCATCTGATCAGAGAATTATAAGTAGGAATGAATACAAATTGAGAAAATTCCACTGAAAGGAATTTAGCGGATCCTTTAACTAAGGCCTTACCTCAGAGCAAGTTGAGGGTCATGTTAGAACCTGTGTATTGGATACCGTAGCGATTGCATTAGGCCAAGTGGAGTTTGTTAGTGATATGAGAGAAGTGTCCTAAGGCAATCGCCTTATGATGTAAACATTTATTTTAATAAATGATAATTCACTATTTGAGTATACATGTTGTGTATTTGATTGGGATCTTAAACTCATCTACTGAATGTCCGCAATACAACTCACAGCATAAGAGAATTTGTGATGGGATCACAACTAGTGATTATCTCTAATGTGCAAATGTGAAGTATTGAAAATATCCCTAGTCGATGAATTGATAAATACGGACACTATCAATTCTGTTGAGACTAGCATGGGTTATTCTCTAATCAGCTGATTCTCACTGGCTGGTGACATTGGGATGTCCGGAGATAAACATGGATGCTAGTTAAGGGAACTAGTTCATTGGAGTGACTACTGTAAACTTCATATGGAATCTATATATAGAAATGTCAATGAAGTTCTTACTGCGGCTTAAGTGCGATGTTCCTTTGACTTGCGGTGTTCAAGTCATCTTGGTCATGGAGACTTATACTTTAACATCTTAAGCAAGCATCTCCAAGGAGGTGTGGACCCAGGATGATTGGGTATAAGCCGAAGTGCCCGAAGATGTTTGAACAGCCTACAAAGGATTCACCACTCCTTGCGAGGAGATGTATACCCAGGCCTATCGTCGGATTGTTACTCAAGCCTCTGGCCAGAGCATATCATGTTTAGAGTGCGAGTCTCTAAAATACATGAGAGTAATTAGAAATCCAAAGGACGAGAAAGATACTACTTGGGCTAGGTGTGACGTAGTCAGTCTAGTGGGGACTGACACAAAAGACCATGTCCTGAACCAAGTGGGTATAAGATGGTGAAGGGAATGGGGCACGATTCATTAGAGCTGCTGAAGGGTTTCAGAATTACTTCTGAGGTCAACCGTTGATCTTTCGATTAATTGGGGTCATGATGTACTACTAGGTGCCACTCATGATCGTTCTATAATTAGTTGATTATAGACGGCCAACATAAATCGAAAGCCTATTTAGTCACACGCATACGAGTAATCCGAGGGATTTAAAACGAGTTGAAAATTGATTTTCCGATCAAGAGAAATAAGTCGAATCTGAATTTATCAGAGGCGCAATGGAAGCTAAAATGGCTAAGTCTTTTGAAGGCTTATTGGGCGAATTAAATGAGTTTAATTCGCGATCGGTTCGGCTCGGTTTGGCCGGCCAAAGTGGGTGCAAACCCCTTGGGTTGGCTGGCCACAAAAGGGAAGAAACCAATTTAATTGGTTTAATTAATAAAATAAATCTAGTGCGATTTGTTTTATAAATTATGGATAAATAAATTTGTGTAAAGAAATTTATATAAATAAATTTATAGAAATTTATTCTTTTTATGGAAATTAAAATGATCCATGGAATGGTTTATTTTAATTTTATAAAATCAATTATGAATTGATTTTTCCATAATAAGAAAGTTTATAAATTTCTTATAAAATTTATTCCATAATAAAAGGAGAGATTAATTAGTTTTATTATAAAGTTAGTTATAATAAAACTTGGTTTAAACGGAATAATTCATAAGAGAATTATAGGATAAATTTCTTATATAACTAATTCCGTTAATTCCGTTAAGAGGGAGACTTGGCAAGGGAGATGCTACTATATAAAGGAACCAAAGGCAAGCCCTTAATTCCAATTGAGTAATCAAGAGATTAGAGCTCTCTCTCTCTCTCTCTTATTCTCTTCTTCCCTTCTCCCAGTAGGGCCGGCGCCCATCTCCAAGCTAGGGCCGGCGCCCCTTGTCCAACTAGGGCCGGCGCAACCTCAACCTCCCTTGAGGTTGCCGTGAGTCAACAAGAAGAAGGAGAAGCCAACCAAGTAGAAGAAGAAGCGGATCACAACTCCTCTCTTCCCGGAATTTGATTCCGTTACTTTGGTGGTTAGTTTCCTATCTTTTCTCTTGATCTTATAGTTGTGCCTTTAGAGAATCTAGTAGTTCTCGTCGGCACAAAACTCGTGACTTTGCGAAGTCATCCCGAAGAGAACTCGGCGTGGACGCGAATAGAGGCGGAGCTTCCAAGGGACGCTACGGTTGGATCTCGTCCCTTACTTCGAGTTACGCGAGGTACTTAGTAAATTAGTTTACTTTTCCGCAAAGTTTTATTTTATGATTATGTCCACACACCATAAGTTGCATGCTAGATACTGGTTGAAATAATTTAAGAAATTATTTTATGCAATTCTTCCGCTGCACGTAAAAATTTAAAATTTTACGAACCCGTATCCTTGTCGACATGCACCCGGTCCCAACAGTGGTATCAGAGCCGGTTAGTGTTCGACATAATCATATAATTGTTTTGTGGAAAACTTTGTCATGATCTCAATTTCGGAAAAATTTTCAATTATGGAAACTTTCCAATTATAATAAATTTAGATTTAGGAATTTCAAGTTTGGAAATCCTCATGAAATTTCGCAAACTTTTGAAATTTTCTAGTTTCTGAAATTTTATAATAATTGTGAAAACTTCCCATCTTTGGAAACTTTCCAATTTTGGAAATTTTTCTATTTTAGAAATTTTCCAATTTTGGAAATATGTAAGTTTTCTTTGTACCAGAAACTTACAATTATTCTGAAAACCTATTTGAAATCTCGCAATTTTGGGCACTTTCTTTTAAGAAAGTCTAGACAAATTCATGGACAGTTAATTGACAATTAAATTTGAATTGGTTTTTAAATTGACAACAAAATTCTTTATTTTGGATTGAGCCTCGGGGAGCCGTCCAATTTAAAGTTAGTTGTTGTAATTTAATTTCCAATTTTTAATTGAAATTGTCATGTTTGATTTGGATTGAGCCTCGGGGAGCCGTCCAATTGGATTTACAACAATTACTTTTCTTTGGTATCTGAGCCTCGGGAGCCACCCTTAGAAAATATTTGTTGTAATTAATTAAATCCATGAATAAAATATGTTGAAGAGGTGATGCTCTTACATATTGTTGTCTCCAAAATTAATTAGGAAAATGGTTTCCTATAGAGTTTTCTTAAATAAGATTTCCATTAAAATAATATGTAGTTGAATTAAGGGATTTGTCTCTTAATTTAATAAGATTTGATTTAGAGAAATCAAAGTCTTGAACATATTATTTCCGAAATTAATTATGACAATTTAGGAAATTGTTTCCCAAAACAATTCTTTTAATTAAGTATGAAATTGGAATTAGGAAATCTGGTTCCTAATTCAATTAATGAGACTTGATAACTTAAGTCACATACATACTTTATTAAGGAAATCGTTAGTCATGACATAATGTCATGAATGTGCTTAGAAAAGATGAGACCCAAAACCCCTTACAAAATATTAAGGCCAACACCTTCCATTAATATGGTTAGAACCGGAGTTTTGTTTCTAGTTAGGGTTGATGGACACATCCATGCCCGACTTGAACCTCAACATGTTCAAACCGTGGAATTAGTTTATGAATAATATAATTGGAGTCAGAGGTCAATCCTTAGTTTTGGTTGTTGGACACATCCAAGCCTGACTAAGCGGTTGAATGAGCGCCAACCATATTAAAACTATTTCTTGATTAATGGTCAGCCTTAAGCTTNTGCTAGATACGTGGTTAAAATAATTTAGAAATTATTTTATGCTAATTCTTCCGCTGCACGTAAAAATTTAAAATTTTACGAACCCGTATCCTTATCGACATGCACCCGGTTCCAACAGTGGTATCAGAGCCGGTTAGTGTTCGACATAATCATATAATTGTTTTGTGGAAACTTTGTCATGATCTCAATTTCAGAAAAATTTTCAATTATGGAAACTTTCCAATTATAATAAATTTTAGATTTAGGAATTTCAAAGTTTGGAAATCCTCATGAAATTTCGCAAACGTTAGAAATTTTCTAGTTTCTGAAATTTATAATAATTGTGAAAACTTCCCATCTTTGGAAACTTTCCAATTTTGGAAATTTTCTATTTTAGAAATTTTCCAATTTTGGAAATATGTAAGTTTTCTTTGTACCAGAAACTTACAATTATTCTGAAAACCTATTATGAAATCTCGCAATTTTGGGCACTTTCTTTTAAGAAAGTCTAGACAAATTCATGGACAGTTAATTGACAATTAAATTTGAATTGGTTTTTAAATTGACAACAAAATTCTTTATTTTGGATTGAGCCTCGGGGAGCCATCCAATTTAAAGTTAGTTGTTGTAATTTAATTTCCTAATTTTTAATTGAAATTGTCATGTTTGATTTGGATTGAGTCTCGGGGAGCCGTCCAATTGGATTTACAACAAATTACTTTTCTTTGGGTATCTGAGCCTCGGGGAGCCACCCATAGAAAATAATTTGTTGTAATTAATTAAATCCATGAATAAAATATGTTTAAAGAGGTGATGCTCTTACATATTGTTGTCTCCAAAATTAATTAGGAAAATGGTTTCCTATAGAGTTTTCTTTAATGAGATTTTCATGAAAATAATATGTAGTTGAATTAAGGGATTTGTCTCTTAATTTAATAAGATTTGATTTAGAGAAATCAAAGTCTTGAACATATTATTTCCGAAATTAATTATGACAATTTAGGAAATTGTTTCCCAAAACAATTCCTTTAATTAAGTATGAAATTGGAATTAGGAAATCCGGTTCCTAATTCAATTAATGAGACTTGATAACTTAAGTCACATGCATACTTTATTAAGGAAATCGTTAGTCATGACATAATGTCATGAATGTGCTTAGAAAAGAAAAGATGAGACCCAAAACCCCTTACAAAATATTAAGGCCAACACCTTCCATTAATATGATTAGAATCGGAGTTTTGTTTCTCGTTTGGGTTGATGGACACATCCATGCCCGGCTTGAACCTCAACATGTTCAAACCATGGAATTAGTTTATGATAATATAGTTGGAGTCAGAGGTCAATCCTTAGTTTTGGTTGTTGGACACATCCAAGCCTGACTAAGTGGTTGAATGAGCGCCAACCATATTAAAACTATTTCTTGATTAATGGGTCAGCCTTAAGCTTGGAGCATCGATTTGTTGTGCCACAGCCAAGGTCGATGTGAAGAGAGGTGCAGTTGGGTGCTATGTATAATGATGCATACTTGTTAATGAGTTAACAACCCAATGATTTATGCAAACATTCAATTAGTTGATAGTATAAAGTGATAGTTATATATATGTGATGTGTAATCGGTATAATTACCTACCTTCATAGTTAAGAATAACTTGATGGCCACAGTCATGGTTGTTCTTATCTATGGTTGGATATCAACCTATTTGGAGATGTTCCTACGATCTCCCGAATTGATAAAAAGGGTTATTCAATTCGAAAAATAAATAGGATTTTTTTTTATGTATATTGATACATTCTTTAATCATTCTTCTCACATAAGCTCAATTTGTATTTCAAGGTTAATCACTCGATCATGTCTTCTCTGAATTTGCGTTCCATCTTGGACACCAACAAACTGACCGGGCCGAACTTCATGGACTGGCTTCGAAACCTGAGGATAGTCCTCAAGGCAGAAAAGCTTGCTTATGTCCTTGAAGATCAACTTCCTAACCAACCTCCAGAAGGTGCAACTCCAGACCAGCTAGTGGCCTATCAGAAACATGTGACCGATTCTGAACTTGCGAGTTGCATCATGCTAGCCTCTATGATACCTGAGCTGCAAAAGCAGCATGAGCATATGGATGTTTATACCATCATCTTCCATCTTCATGAGTTGTTTGAAGAGTAGGCGAGATCCGAAAGGTTCGAAGTCTCCAGACTCCTCTTCACCTCTAAGATGCAGGAAGGCACTTCTGCCTCACAATTTGTGTTAAAGATGTTGGGGTACATTGAGCGACTAAACACACTCGGTTTTGCAATGGATCATGAACTAAGTATTGACTTAATTCTGCATTGTTTGCCCAAGAGTTATTCACAATTTGTGATGAACTATCGGATGAACAAGCTGGAAACTACCATTCCTGAGTTGCTCAACCTGCTGAAGACTATAGAGCCTTCTGTAAAGCAGGATCAAAAGGCGGTTCTGTTAGTTGGTTCCTCGAAGAAAGGTTCTAAGAGGAAGGCCAAAGAACTGAATAAGGGAAAGAAGAAAAAGGCCAAAAAGACTGAAAAGAAACCAAAAGGCACTTGCCATCATTGTGGCAAGGAGGGTCACTGGCGAAGAAACTGCAAGGTTTATCTTGAGTCCTTGAAGAATAAGGCATCCGATGCCCCATCCTCTTCAGGTATCTTCGTTATTGAATGTCACTCTATTTCCTCTAATACCTGGGTACTTGACACTGGGTGTAGCTCACATATATGTAATGATATACAGGGGCTAAGGAATAGAAGAAGACTCGTCAAAGGAGAAGCAAATTTGCGAGTTGGAAATGGAGCAAAGATTGCTGCTATTGCCATCGGAACATATTTGCTAAAGCTCCCCACTGGACGTGTCTTAGAATTGGATAATTGTTATTTTGTTCCTTCGTTAATAAAGAACATTGTATCTATTTCATGTTTGAATGAAAAGGGTTATCATTTAACTTTTAGTAACAATTGTTGTTACATAACTTTAAATGACGTTCTTTATGGGAATGGAACTTTGTGCAATGGTATCTACACGTTAGATTTATCCAGTGACGTTTTCAATATCGAAGTTAGCAACAAACGTGCTCGAATAGATAATCGAATAGACTCCTACACTTGGCATTGCCGTCTTGGCCATGTAAGTAAGAAACGCATGACCGAATTACACCAATGTGGAATTCTGGAATCATTTGAACCCAGTTCATTTGATACATACGAATCATGCTTAAAAGGCAAGATGGCCAAATTACCCTTTTCCGGAAAAGGTAATCTAGTGGGAGAATTACTTGGTCTAATACATACTGATGTATGTGGACCAATGTCAACTCTTGCACAAGGAGGCTATTGCTACTTCATCACCTTTATCGATGATCACTCACGATTCGGGTATGTGTTCTTGATGAAACACAAATATGAAGCTTTTGAGAAATTCAAAGAGTTCAAAAATGAAGTAGAGAAACAGCTTGGCAAAAGTATTAAGATACTTCGATCCGATCGGGGTGGTGAATACTTAAGTCAAGAGTTTCAAGATTATCTTAGGGACAATGGGATATTGTCCCAATGGACTCCGCCGTATACACCACAGCATAATGGTGTATCTGAGAGGCGCAACCGAACCTTGATGGACATGGTTAGGTCGATGACGAATCATGCAACTCTTCCAAAATCCTTTTGGGGCTATGCACTTAAGACAGCTGTTTACTTGCTAAACAGAGTCCCGACCAAGGTTGTCTCTACTACTCCATATGAGACATGGAATAGAAAGAAACCCCACTTAACTCACCTTAAGATATGGGGTTGTCCTGCTTATGTGAAGCGGATTGAATCAGACAAACTGGATGCTAAGTCTGATAAATGTCTATTTATTGGATACCCTAAGGAAACGAAAGGTTACCAATTCTATCATCCCATGGAACAAAAGGTGTTTGTTTCAAGGCATGCTGTATTTCTGGAAAAAGAATTTCTTTTACAAGAAAATAGTGGGAGTGGCATTGAACTTGATGAAGTTCAAGAAACTCCAATAGACATTACAGAGACACCTAGTCTAGACCCACAACCAATACCTCATAATGATGGGCTATCAGTTGAACCTAAAACAACACCACCTCTTCGTAGGTCTGATAGGACACGTAATATTCCAGAGAGATACGGATTTCTCGTAAGTGAATCGAACGACGTGTTACTCATAAGCGATGACAAACCTATCAGTTATGAAGATGTTCTGAAAAGTTCAGAAAGAGACAAATGGCTTGAGGCCATGAGGTCAGAAATGGATTCCATGTACGAAAACCAAGTATGGGACATGGTTAACCCACCTGAAGGGATTAAGGCCATAGGGTGCAAGTGGGTTTTCAAGAAGAAAACCGACATGGAAGGTAATGTAGTTACCTTTAAGGCTAGATTAGTGGCAAAAAGATATCGTCAGAAGCAAGGAATTGATTATGTCGAAACCTAATCGCCAGTAGCTATGCTTAAATCCATTCGGATGCTCCTAGCCATAGCAGCTCATTATGATTATGAGATATGGCAAATGGATGTGAAAACAGCATTCCTTAACGGAAACCTGCTTGAGGATGTATACATGATACAACCTGAAGGTTTCACATCGGTTGATAAAACCAAAGTATGCGAGCTTCGACGATCCGTATATGGACTGAAGCAAGCATCTAGGAACTGGAACATCCATTTTGATGAGACAATCAAAGAGTTTGATTTCTCACAAAATCCTGACGAACCTTGTGTGTACAAGAAGGTTAGTGGGAGTGCAGTCGTATTCCTAGTATTATATGTCGACGACATCTTACTTATAGGAAACGATATATCAGTCTTACAGACAGTTAAAATTTGGTTGTCCAAAACTTTCTCCATGAAAGACCTGGGAGAAGCAACCTATATCCTTGGGATTAGAATCTATAGAGATAGATCAAAACGGTTGCTTGGTCTTTCGCAATCTACATATATAGACCGAGTGCTAAAAAGGTTTAGCATGTCGGAATCCAAGAAAGGTTACCTTCCCATCAGGCATGGGATCAACCTTTCAAAGTCTATGTGTCCACGCACAGAAGACGAGAGGATTTGCATGAATAAGATTCCCTATGCATCCGCGATAGGATCTATCATGTATGCTATGTTATGTACTAGGCCCGATGTATCGTATGCTTTGAGCGTCACAAGCAGATACCAGTCGGATCCAGGAATGGATCATTGGGCGGCTGTTAAGACAATCCTTAAGTACTTAAGAAGAACTAAGGATGTGTTCCTAATATATGGAGAAGGAGATATGGTAATACGTGGGTATACAGATGCCAGTTTCCAGACAGATAAGGATGACTCCAAATCTCAGTCTGGATACGTATTTACATTGAATGGAGGCGCAGTAAGTTGGAAAAGTTCCAAACAAGACACCGTAGCGGATTCTACCACGGAAGCGGAATATATCGCAGCTTCGGAAGCAGCAAAGGAAGCAGTCTGGATCAAGAAGTTCGTCTCCGAACTTGGTGTGGTTCCAACCATTGATGAAGCAGTGCCGATTTACTGCGACAACAATGGAGCTATTGCACAAGCAAAGGAACCAAGGTCTCATCAGCGATCCAAACATGTGCTTCGCCGCTATCATCTGATCAGAGAGATTATAAGTAGGAATGATATACAAATTGAGAAAATTCCCACTGAAAGGAATTTAGCGGATCCTTTAACTAAGGCCTTACCTCAGAGCAAGTTTGAGGGTCATGTTAGAGCCTGTGGTATTGGATACCGTAGCGATTGGCATTAGGGTAAGTGGGAGTTTGTTAGTGATATGAGAGAAGTGTCCTAAGGCAATCGCCTTATGATTGTAAAACATTTATTTTAATAAATGATAATTCACTATTTGAGTATACATGCTTGTGTATTTGATTGGGATCTTAAACTCATCTACTGAATGTCCGCAATACAACTCACAGCATAAGAGAATTTGTGATGGGATCACAACTAATGATTATCTCTAAATGTGCAAATGTGAAGTATTGAAAATATCCCTAGTCGATGAATTGATAAATACGGACACTATCAATTCTGTTGAGACTAGCATGGGTTATTCTCTAATCAGCTGATTCTCACTGGCTGGTGACATTGGGATGTCCGGAGATAAACATGGATGCTAGTTAAGGGAGCTAGTTCATTGGAGTGACTAGCTGTAAAACTTCATATGGAATCTATATATAGAAATGTCAATGAAGTTCTTACTGCAGCTTAAGTGCGATGTTCCTTTGACTTGCGGTGTTCAAGTCATCTTGGTCATGGAGACTTATACTTTAACATCTTAAGCAAGCATCTCCAAGGAGGTGTGGACCCAGGATGATTGGGTATAAGCCGAAGTGCCCGAAGATGTTTGAACAGCCTACAAAGGATTCACCACTCCTTGCGAGGAGATGTATACCCAGGCCTATTGTCGGGTTGTTACTCGAAGCCTCTGGCCAGAGCATATCATGTTTAGAGTGCGAGTCTCTAAAATACATGAGAGTAATTAGAAATTCAAAGGACGAGAAAGATACTACTTAGGCTAGGTGTGACGTAGTCAGTCTAGTGGGGACTGACACAAACAGACTATGTCCTGAACCAAGTGGGTATAAGATGGTGAAGGGAATGGGGCACGATTCATTAGAGCTGCTGAAGGGTTTCAGAATTACTTCTGAGGTCAACCGTTGATCTTTCGATTAATTGGGGGTCATGATGTACTACTAGGTGCCACTCATGATCGTTCTATAATTAGTTGATTATAGACGGCCAACAAAAATTGAAAGCCTATTTAGTCACACGCATTACGAGTAATCTGAGGGATTTAAAACGAGTTGAAAATTGGAATTTCCAATCAAGAGAAATAAGTCGAATCTGAGTTAATCAGAGGCGCAACGGAAACATAAAATGGCTAAGTCTTTTGAAGGCTTATTGGGCGAATTAAATGAGTTTAATTCGCGATCGGTTCGGCTCGGTTTAGCCGGCCAAAGAGGGTGCCAAACCCCTTGGGTTGGCCGGCCACATGAAGGGGAAGAAACCAATTTAATTGGTTTAATTAATAAAATAAATCTAGTGCGATTTGTTTTATAAATTATGGATAAATAAATTTGTGTAAGGAAATTTATATAAATAAATTTATAAAAATTTATTCTTTTTATGGAAATTAAAATGATCCATGGAATGGTTTATTTTAATTTTATAAAATCAATTATGAATTGATTTTTCCATAATAAGAAAGTTTATAAATTTCTTATAACATTTATTCCATAATAAAAGGAGAGATTAATTAGTTTTATTATAAAGTTAGTTATAATAAAACTTGGTTTAAACGGAATAATTCATAAGAGAACTTATAGGATAAATTTCTTATGATAACTAATTCCGTTAAGAGGGAGACTTGGCAAGGGAGATGCTACTATATAAAGGAACCAAAGGCAAGCCCTTAATTCCAATTGAGTAATCAAGAGATTAGAAGCTCTCTCTCTCTCTCTCTCTTATTCTCTTCTTCCCTTCTCCCAAGCTAGGGCCGGCGCCCATCTTCCAAGATAGGGCCGGCGCCCCTTGTCCAAGCTAGGGCCGGCGCAACCTCAACCTCCCTTGAGGTTGCCGTGAGTCAACAAGAAGAAGGAGAAGCCAACCATGTAGAAGAAGAAGCGGATCACAACTCCTCTCTTCCCGGAATTTTGATTCCGTTACTTTGGTGGTTAGTTTCCTATCTTTTCTCTTGATCTTATAGTTGTGCCTTTAGAGAATCTAGTAGTTCTCGTCGGCACAAAACTCGTGACTTTGCGAAGTCATCCCGAAGAGAACTCGGCGTGGACGCGAATAGAGGCGAAGCTTCCAAGGGACGCTACGGTTTGATCTCGTCCCTTACTTCGAGTTACGCGAGGTACTTAGTAAATTAGTTTACTTTTTCTGCAAAGTTTTAATTTATGATTATGTCCACACACCATAAGGTTGCATGCTAGATACGTGGTTGAAATAATTTAAGAAATTATTTTATGCTAATTCTTCCGCTGCACGTAAAAATTTAAAATTTTACGAACCCGTATCCTTGTCGACATGCACCCGGTCCCAACAGAATTTTCTCGAAAGTAATCATCTCTCAGATCTTGTGAAACCTCACATTAAAGTATTTGGTTCTTGCATGACACACTTGATTCTTCGCCAAATAGACAGCACTCCTATAAGTACCCTGGGTTAGTTTTGATGTGATCAACCGAGTCAAGTTAGATCTTGGTTGGTTTGATACCTGTTAGGATGTATACTAAAAGTCTTACGTTTATATAGACATCTACATTTTGAAAGAGAATCACAAGATCACTATTTGTATATTTATATTATTATGTGCATATTGTTTGATACTTTACATTGTAAATTGTTGGGGCAATCGGCCCTGAGATGATCTGAAGGATCATGGGGTTTTGATGTGTGCGTTCAATATGGTTAAGTTAGGATTTATTGTTGGACTAATATGTGTACATGAGTGTGCAGGTGTACAGGTGCACATAAACTTGGTTGATGTATTCAGGTGAAGGATGGTATGGAGGCAAGCTGGAGGCTTACGTGCGCATCCGAGGGACTGTGGATAGCAGGGACGATGAGCCGAGGGATGCGGACTTCGAGACGTACATGAAGGGTGGCATGGAGGCAAGCTCGAAGCTTACGTGCGCATCTGAGGGACGTGGGCCGAAGATGAAGAGGGCGTGAAGGCAACAGTCAAGGCTGCTGGTGAAGAGTCAACCGAGTTGTGAGGTCTGAGTATGAGTGTTTGTACTCAGGGGCTAAGCCGAGAGGGTTTGAGTGCGGAGAGACATGTACTCGGGAGTGTAACCCTAGGCTTGGGTGTGTACCAGTCGACTGACCATGCGGCAGTCGACTGGTGTAGGCTGGCACAGGTTGGCAGATTCGAACGTTGTACTGTAACGGTCGAATCTGAGTGGGACTAATCGACTGGTCATGGGGCAGTCGGCTGGAAGCGACCTGAGATGACTCGAGCCCTATTTAAAGGAGCTCGTTTCATGCCTTCGCTTGTTGACGAAACACGCTTGGGTAAAGTGAGTTAGTAGTCTCTTGCGCTCAGATAGCCTCCGAGGTGTTGTGGCGAGGTTTCTCCACCCACAAGGAGCGACAGAGTTAGCCGGAGGTTATCCGGGGTGTGATCCACCGACGGATTCTTGGATTGGTCACCCGTCCGGGGTGGATACCAAGTAAATTTCGGTGTTAGCATTGCTCTCTCTCTTCCTTTACATATTATTGTTTGTATTGCGCTAACTTCTGTGTAGAGAAACAACGAAAAAGTGTTATTCACCCCCTCTAGCAACGTGATCGATCTATCATAAATAACATGGTGTGTGGTGTCGCACAGAAGAACATGTTATTAGTTCCTTGTAGAGTATAAGTAGAGACTCACAACCGAGATGGATTTGGATAAACCATCAGGATGGTTGTAGTGTAATTTGGTATTGGTTTATCTTGACCGTAGAATTACACTAGTACACTTTGTGTGTATTGAGCAGGACCGATATAGACGTGATTCAATTTATACTGACTTTATAATTGAATCAGACCTCAGTTATTATCGAGTACATGCTCTTACTCCTGATATAATAACGGGCACATGTACTTAATATTTATTTCTTTGATTTACTAATGAGTGAGATTTATTTGTTAAATTGATAGGCCCATTAAGTTGGGAAATAATATTATTTACATTGTGTGCCATTGATTATTGAAGGGAACCGTGTCCTGGTGAGTCGAATTGATGATGTCCCCTTGAGGAGCTCATAAGGCTCATCATGTTGAATCATGCAGGTGGACTTGGTCCTACATGATGATAAAGTTGAGTGGTGTTACTGAAGGAGTTAGATGTTAATTAATTAAATTGACAATAATTTAATTAATTAATGGGCATTCGATATCTTAAAATGGGGAGATGTTTGTACTCATAATAGGTGGAGCCCATATTTAAATATGGGGGTTGGTGAGGTAGATCAATGAGGATCCTTTAGTGGAATGGACCTTCATTAATGGATCGGGCCTTGATCCATTAGGTGGTCAAGACCCAACTCCTCCTCATAGTCCCTATTGTAGCCCTATATATACCCATGAAGTTATGAGACCAAGGCATACAATTTGATCATCCAACCCTAAGTCTCTCCTCTCTTCCTCTCTCTCCCTTCTCTCTCCTAGGGCATGCCTGCGGTGAGACAAGGAGGAAGAAGAGCTCTTCCTTCTCTTCTCCTTCTCCTCCCTTCTTTCTTTCCACTTGGTGGTCAGTGATCACATAGACAAGGAGAAGGCCTTCTCCTCCTTTTGTGCCGCACGAGAAGAAGAAGGGAAAGGGAAGGACCCGACGAGTGAGGAGGGTCTTCTTCCTTGGGGTGCTTAGCACCGCAAGCTTGGAAGAAGGGGAGAGGAGGTAGTTTCTTCCTTGTGTGCTTGGTGTCATGAGATAGGAAGAAGAAGACGAGGTTGGTTAGGGTTGTTGTGAAGGAGAAGAACTTTTCTCTTCTTCTCCATCATCTTCTTCTTCCTTGAAGTGGTCAGCGGCAACACCCTTGGGCCTAGGGTTTTTGGCGCAAGATGAAAAGGAGTTGTTGGTGGCCTTGGTGACTTCGGTTCTTGGTAGATCGTCGTCCACACGACGTCCAAGAAGGGGAGGGTCATACAATAGAAGATCGCGAGATAAAAGGGAAGGTATAACTTCTCTCATGGTTCCTTTCATTTGATCTTATTATTTCATGTTGACAATTAATTACTTGTTAATTATTATTTAATTAATTATGTTAATTAATTATCTTGGACCCCGATGATAAATAAAAAAACTGGCGATCCACTCATCGTCTATTCTGCAGCTAATCGGTTAGATGAGATTGATCGCTAAAACAAGACAGTTGATCAGGTGATCACTCGAATCTGTTAGTACGATGATGAGACGGTCGTTTGGGAAATAGGTCTCCATTCGGATTAAATTTTATTCCATGGACATGAAGAGGTTTCCCATGCGCTACCCGGATTCCCCAGAAGGTGGAAACCAACAATTGGTATCAGAGCCAATGGTTACCGGTTTTGTGTGTTTTGGATTCGGTTACATTTTGCACTTTATCATGTATTTTATTTTGTCAGACAATAGTAGGATGAGCGTAGGCTAACTCTTTAGTTGCAAGCACAAGATCCAAATATTATGGCTAAATATGTGTGTTTGTGATTGGTTGTGCATGCATGTAATATTATTTGAATCCTCGGGGTTGACGAGGTTAAATTTGGTGTTTGATGTATGTAATTAAATATGGCACTTGTTTAGCCGCGCTTTTTAATTTACTTTCAATCTACATTTGATGTACACTCCTTTGTGGAGTATAGGATCGATGGATGTAAATTAAATAGCATTTTATCTCTGCTCGGAGATCCCTTCATGGTGGCTTGCGCATGGTAGAGGGAGGAGCAGACGAGGTAGTGACACAACTGGAGGCATATTGAAGACTAAAGCCATAATAGTTGGAAAAATTAGATTTTTTTCTTGTTTATTTCTTTTAGTTTATATGCTTGTCGTGCATGCATGAAAATTCCTCAATAATAAATAACTAAGTGGGAGAAGGACTCTAAGAGTCCAATGGCCTCCATTACTAATTTGATATGTGATGCGAATAAACTTGCGTGTAGGCTTTGAGTGTCTTCCTCCATATCAGATGAACTTGTTCTGTGGATCACTAGGTCAGACATGATTATAGGAGGTTATTTAGGAGCGTGTGATTTTCCTCAACGGACGACACATAATCTTAGATAATTGTCTTAGTATCGTGTAATGGTAAACACTTAATGCAAATAATAGTATCCTCCTCATCGGAGTCACTGCTATTATTTGTAGGGCCGAAGAGGAACCAACTATTAATTTTATTTGTCAAAAAGTTAGATTGACAAGATAATAAAATTAATGGGTAAAACCTCCTCTTACAAATGTTGAGTTCGTATACGTCCACACTATCGTGGCATGCTATATTCTCGATGATTTGAGGTGTTGGTTGATTTTAAAATTTATTGTTTGAGAATTAATATTTTTTGAAATCTAAAGTGTGTGATCATTGTGATTCTTAGGTATTTTCAAAATGGCTTTCAACCCACTAGTTGTAATACTTAAAGAAAATAAACTTATAGACCCTAATTATATTGATTAGAAATGGAACCTGGACATTATCCTAACTGCTGAGGAGTACAAGTTTGTACTTTTTGAATTCTGCCCTGAAAAACCTAGCGAGAATTCTGATGAAGAGGAGAAGGAATGCTATAAGAAGTGGATTAAAGCAGATGAGATGTTGTGGTGTTACATCTTGGCTTCTATATCAAATCTATTGCAACATCAGTATCAAGCTTTCTCCACTGCTTGTGATATGATGATCAATCTCAAAGAACTCTTCAGACATCAGAATCGAGCCACTAGGCAGGAGGCAATGAGGAACTTGATGACGACTACCATGATTGAAGGGACACCGATGAGGGATCATGTCCTTAAGATGATGGCACATCTCAATGAGATGGAAGTCCTTGGAGCGGAGATCGATGGAGAAAGCCAGGTCGATATCATTATCCAGTTTGCCTAGGAGTTTTGAGCAGTTTCGTCTAAAGTACAATATGAACAAGCATACATATTCGTTGGCGGAACTTCTGACAGAACTCTAGGCGGCAGAGGGGCTTTTTCATCAAAGTGCTCATGCTTTGGTTGCTCAAAAGGTTTCTACTTCTATGCCGAAAGGCAAGAAGAAGAAGAAACAAGGTGGGGCAAAGAAAGCAGTAGGATCTCAGGGACCTCGGGCTGGCGTGAAGAAGTCAAAAGGCAAGTGCTTCACGTGCAAGCAGACTAGACACTGGAAGGCGGACTATCCCCATCGTCAAGATAAAGGTATATATTTTTGTTTAGTTATTGAAACATGCTTAGCGGTGTTATCTACTAGTACCTGGTGTGTAGATATGGGAGTCACTGATCATGTCTGCAATTCTTTGCAAGGGTTCCAGAAAACCCGACGACTAGCTGATGGAGAGATTACGATCTACATGGGCAATGCTATGGAGGTGGCGGCTATTATAATGGGAGACGTCTATTTATCTTTTGAGAAAAATAAATGTTTGGTTTTGAGAAATTGCCTTTATGTACCTAGTTGTAGAAAGAATCTCATTTCGGTTTCTAAAATGATAAAGGATGGGTAATCTATTTCTTTTAATAACAGAGTTGTTATAAAAAGGAATAGAGAGATTATCTGTTCTAGTGCGATGGTTGGCAATTTATACACCATTAAATCGAAATCTCCCACGATGCAAATAGAAGTAAATAACTCATTATCTAACCAAAATAAGAGGAAAAAACCTCCAAAGATGAACCAAACATATCTATGACATCTAAGACTTGGTCATATTAACCTAAGTAGGATCCAAAGGTTGATAGCCGATGGGCCTGTAATGACCCGGAAAATTCTCTTAATATTTTCTTAAAATATTAAGCATGTTTAAATAATTTTCCAAGGGACCTAGAAATATTAAGGAGAACTTAGGCCTAGAAAATCCATGTTTTCTCATTTAAATTGAGAAAACTAAGTACCAATGAGCTTTAAATGGGCTCCAAAAATGGGTATTAATTAGGTAAAATTAATATAAATTAGGTAAAATTAATATAAATATAAAAGAATTTTATTTAGGAATATTGGCATAATTATGGGTGATTTTAGGGGGATTTTCGGAATTTAGGAAATAAAAATAATAAAATAAATGAAATAAAAATAAAATAAAAATAAAGGTGCATGAGCCAAGGATTGAACCTTGGACCTCTTGTACAACCATGTAAGCCTTAACCAACTCACCTAGCAAGGGATTTCTATGAGGAAATGAAGTGGATATAAGTTAAGATTAAGAAGAAGATGAAGAGTCATGAGAGACTCTTCATTTACCCCTTTAATGGATGATAAATAGGGGGGTTTGGGAGTTTCATTCTCTCTTCTTTCAATTGTATTTCCTCCTCTCTTCCTCCCTCATTCTAGCCGACCACCCTTAGAAGGCTTTCCCCTTGGAAAAGCTTCCACCAAGGTTCCATCTCCTAGATCTAAGGTCTTTACAAGAATACAAGGACAAGGGGGCTCTAGTATCGAAAGATCTTACCATTTTCTTCTCTTCCAAGGTTCGAAAAATCAAGAAACCCAAGGTAAGACTCCCTCACCTGTGGTATAATAGTTCCCTATGGTTTCCATGATTTTTAGCATGATATATGGGTTAGTTTTTGGATTTGATGTTGAAAGGAAGAAAAAGTAAGAACCTTAAGTTTAAGGGTTTCGGCCACCATGATTTACAGGTCTATAATTATGCTAAAAATCATGATAATGTTATTTAATGTTCCCTTATGATGTGTAGAGGTTAAGTATAATTTTTGGGAATTTTTGGAGTACCCTAGGACACCCTAGGGTTTCGGCCAACATGAAAGAAACAAAACTAAGAACCCTAAGTTTAAGGGTTTCGGCCACCATGATTTACAGGTCTATAATTATGCTAAAAATCATGATAATGTTATTTAATGTTCCCTTATGATGTGTAGAGGTTAAGTATAATTTTTGGGAATTTTTGGAGTAACCTAGGACACCCTAGGGTTTCGGCCAACATGAAAGAAACAAAACTAAGAACCCTAAGTTTAAGGGTTTCGGCCACCAAGATTTAAAGGTCTATAATTAAGCCAAAAATCTTGATAATGTTAATTTATGTTCCCTTATGATGTGTGTAGGTTAAGTATAATTTCTGGGAATTTTTGGATTAACCTAGATACCCCATATGTTTCGGCCAACCTCAAGGACCCAAGGGTTAGGGTTGAGCCTTTAACTTCAAGTATATATTTATGTGTTGCCATGATATAAGGGTGATGTAGGGAACCATGTTAAGTTATATGGCCATGCTATGCTAAGAACCATGCTAAGTGATTATGTATGTTCATGATAAGAATGATAGGGTTATGATCACGATAAAAATGATGCTATGATATGTTAGGTTCATGATATGAATGATGCCATGTTAAGTATGTTATGTTTATGTTTAAGAATGAAAATGATGCCATGTTTAAGAATGAAAATGATGCCATGTTTAGAATGAAAATGATGCCATGTCTAAGAATGAAAGTGAAGAATGAAGTTAAGGTTCACGCCTTTAAGGCATAATGATGATGTTAAGTATGATGAATGAATGAATATGCTATGAATGATGATGAATGAAAGATGATGCTTATGTCTTTAAGGCATAAATATGCTAAAACGGCACGGTCGATGGTCGACGGTATGACGGTCGTGAGGACCGGTAAATGGGCCGGTAGACGGGCCGAGCCGTAACAAGTGATGCTATGTTAAAGATGCCATGAATGCCATATGAATGATGAAGCATGAAAAGTATTTTACTTTACGTATGGGCTTGTACCGGACCGAAGTATGGGTCCAAGGGATGGGCACCTTAAGAACGCCCCGGTTTTGGACTAACGAAGCTGTCCACGGTTCTGGCCCTACCGGAGCTGGGCAAAAGGGATGGGCACCTTAAGAACACCTCGGTTTGGGGACTACCGACTATGCTGTCCTTACCCTAGTAGGTTGGGGCTCGCGACCTCGGACTTGCTAGGGATGCGCGCTATGATGTATGTATGTGGTACAAGCCGGGGACCCCAAATGATATTATGATGATTATGTTTAAGCAAATTAAAAGTATGTTTTAAAAGTTAAGCATCCCTTATGTATATGCATTCCACTCATGCATCCATTCATGTTATGCATTATGCTATGTTGACAAGATTTTATGCTCACGTTTCATGTTAAGAAGTATGCATGAGAATGAATGATCTATGCCATGATAATGTTAAGAAGATGTTCATATGTTATGATAGGAAGAATGTTCACTATGTTTATGAATTATGCCATGAATTATGCCATGCTTAGAATGTCTATGATGTGTATGTTTATGCCATGAATTATGCCATGCTTAGAATGTTCACTATGTTTATGATCTATTCCATGAATTATGTTCACTATGTTTATGAATTATGTCATGCTTAGAATGTTCACTATGTTTATGATTTATGCCATGAATTATGCCATGCTTAGAATGTTCACCATATTCATGTTTATGCCATGTATCATGCTATGCTTAGGATGTTCACTATGTTTATGTTTATGCCATGTATCATGCCATGCTCAGGATGTTCACTATGTTTATGTTTATGCCATGTATCATACCATGCTTAGAATGTTTACCATGTTTATGTGCATGCCATGCTAAAGTGATTTAAGATGTTATGTTTAAGTAGAGCACCAAGCATGTTAAAGTTTCATGTGCTCATTATGAGATGATGAACGATGAATGATTTTTGTGAGTAGGAAAGAGTCTTACTAAGCCTGTGTGCTTATAGTCTTATTTCCTTATACCGCTGATCATTCAAGGGGACAATGATGGAAGCAGCAGGAGGGCAAGAACGCATGTGTGTAGTAGTGACTTGGCCCAGGAAACTCTATGTTTACTGTTTATGCTAGAACTTCACCTTGGTTACTTATATGTCTGAATGATGACCTATGGAACCTTATGATATGACGTTACGTATGACATGATATGATATGATGCTTAAGTTCAAAGTTAATATGCTAAGGTTCCTATGTCATTAAGTTAAGAATGGTAACAGGGCATGTATAAGTTAAAGTTATTCCGCTGCCTTATGATGTCTACATGCCCTAAGCATGTTAACGTAACGCCGCTTATGAAAAAGAAAAAAAAATGGGCGTTACAGGTTGGTATCAGAGCAGTAACCATCTCACTACACACACATCAAGCCCTCTTCCTGCCGCTTCCAAGTAAGTACCTCTTTACGTATCTTATAGTAGGAAGATGTTTTATGATTTTAAGGTATTCCAGTATGAATGATATTTATGATGAAAAGTACGTTACGATATGTAACGACGAATGATACTTTATCTGATTTATTAAATATTTAGAATAATATAGGTGTAGAAAAAAAACTATAATTTATGATACTAAGTATAATCTATAATATAGTCACATGTAGAAAATTATCTGATAGCCTACCCACAGGAGATTATAACACTCTCACCTATGTTAGCATATAGCATTAGTTCCATGATATTAATATTGATATAATTAATGGTATAGGTCATACGGTATAACTTAGGTAGGGACGCATAGGGTAGGGTTTTAATTATGTTAACACTTATTACAGGTTATGGGTCACTGATATCTTAGATATAATATATAGTCACTGATATCTTAGATATAATATATAAGACTACGTTGAGTTATTTTATGGCAATATAATAAGGAGGATCTCACCTATTCTATAATAATCATACACTAATCTAATTCATAACTCGGGCTGATAACTAATATTTCGGAAGCATACTATTATTAGGTTTACCCATAATTAAAATAAGTATATAATTATGATATATGCATATAATTATATCATGGAGTTAATAATGACATTAGCCAATTATATGTCGAGGAGATAAGCAGAACTTCGATATATACAGCGATGCTTCCAAGCTAGGACTTGGAGCTGTACTTAGGCAGAGTGGTAAGGTCATTGCTTACGCCTCTAGGAAACTCAAGGAAAATGAGCAGAACTACCCCACTCACGATCTGGAATTGGCTGCGGTGGTTTCGCTCTTAAGATATGGAGGCATTATCTATATGGAGCGCAGTGTAAGATTTGTACAGACCGCCCGAGTCTGCGATATTTCTTCACTCAGAAAGACCTGAACATGAGGCAACGCCGATGGCTTGAGTTGGTGAAGGATTATGACTGCGAGATCTTCTACCATCCAGGGAAGGCAAACAAAGTGGCCGATGCACTCAGCCGGAAGTCAAGTGCCACCTTGATGTCTATATCTAGACTACCCCAACCATTCGAAAGAGAAATGGTTAATTTTGGGGTCGAGGTCATCACCGGACGACTTTGCACCATGACAATACCCCCCACGCTATTTGAGGACATAGTGGAAAAAGAAGATGGGGATCTGAGTCTTCAGAAAATAAAACAAGAGATCTTAGAAGGAAAAGGCGATGGTTTTCATGTCGCCGAAGGGGGAGTACTCTACCTTAGGGATCGTCTATGTATCCTTAATGATCCGGAGCTTCGAAGGAAAATACTGACGGAAGCTCACGAAACCCCTTATTCAATGCAGCCAGGATCCACCAAGAGGTATCAGGATCGGAAGGAGAGGTTCTGCTGGTCTGGAATGAAGAGGGATGTGGCTCAGTATGTTAGTACTTGCATGACTCGCCAGCAAGTAAAAGCAGAACATCAGCGACCCGGGGGAGTTCTGCAGCCACTCGCAATTCCGGAGTGGAAATGGGAAGACATCTCTATGAATTTTATTTCGGGGCTTCCCAGAACTACGAATGGATATGATGCGATTTGGGTGATTGTGGACAGGCTGACAAAGTCTGCTCACTTCTTAGCGATCAAGATGACTTACTCGATTGAGCAACTGGCTCAATTATATGTCAAGGAAGTAATTAGGCTTCATGGAGTTCCCAAGACCATCGTCTCAGATAGGGATGGTCGCTTTACTTCGCATTTTTGGGAATGCGTTTAGAAGTCTCTCGGCACTAAATTGCGATTTAGCACCGCCTTTCACCCTCAGACGGACGGACAAACGGAATGGGTGAATCAGATATTGGAGGATAAGTTGAGAGCTTGTGCCCTGGATTTCAAGGGAAGTTGGTGTCGATATCTATGCTTGGCGGAATTCGCTTACAATAATAGCTACCAAGCTACTATCGGAAGGGCACCTTATGAAGCCTTGTATGGGAGGAGATGTAGGTCTCCGATTTGCTGGTACGAGGGTGGTGAAAAGAATGAAATGGGGCTCACAACGGAGGTTATCGATAGCGCCACCCGGGCTATACAGACTATTCGACAACGGATAGAGACTGCTCAGAGCCGGCAGAAGAGTTATGCCGATGTCCGGCGTAGACCACTGGAATTTAATGCTGGAGATTGGGTATTTCTTAAAGTGGCTCCTATGAAGGGAGTGACCAGATTTGGGAAGAAAGGAAAATTAAGTCCGCGCTATGTGGGGTCGTACCTGATCCTGAAAAGAGTCGGTAAGGTGGCATATGAGCTGGAGCTGCCTCCAGAGATGTCAGCTATCCATAACGTATTCCATGTGTCCCTGCTGAAAAAGTGTATCCCAAATATGGACTAAGTGATCGAGCCGCAGACGGTGCAAGTGCAAGAGGACCTAAGCTATGAGAGCAGACCCATCCAGATTTTGGACAGGGAAATCAAGAAGCTGAGGAGTAAGGAAGTGCCCTTAGTCAAGGTCCTATGGCAAAGTCAACGGTTCAAAGAAGCTACCTGGGAGCGCGAGGACGAGATGAGGCGCAAGTACCCGGAGTTATTCTAAGTTCGAGGACGAACTTTCACGAGGTATGGGGGATTGTAACGACCCAAAAAATTCTCTTAATATTTTCTTAAAATATTAAGCATGTTTAAATAATTTTCCAAGGGACCTAGAAATATTAAGGAGAACTTAGGCCTAGAAAATCCATGTTTTCTCATTTAAATTGAGAAAACTAAGTACCAATGAGCTTTAAATGGGCTCCAAAAATGGGTATTAATTAGTTAAAATTAATATAAATTAGGTAAAATTAATATAAATATAAAAGAATTTTATTTAGGAATATTGGCATAATTATGGGTGATTTTAGGGGGATTTTCAGAATTTAGGAAATAAAAATAATAAAATAAATGAAATAAAAATAAAATAAAAATAAAGGTGCATGAGCCAAGGATTGAACCTTGGACCTCTTGTACAACCATGTAAGCCTTAACCAACTCACCTAGCAAGGGATTTCTATGAGGAAATGAAGTGGATATAAGTTAAGATTAAGAAGAAGATGAAGAGTCATGAGAGACTCTTCATTTACCCCTTTAATGGATGATAAATAGGGGGGTTTGGGAGTTTCATTCTCTCTTCTTTCAATTGCATTTCCTCCTCTCTTCCTCCCTCATTCTAGCCGACCACCCTTATAAGGTTTTCCCCTTGGAAAAGCTTCCACCAAGGTTCCATCTCCTAGATCTAAGGTGTTCACAAGAATACAAGGACAAGGGGGCTCTAGTATCGAAAGATCTTACCATTTTCTTCTCTTCCAAGGTTCGAAAAATCAAGAAACCCAAGGTAAGACTCCCTCACCTATGGTATAATAGTTCCCTATGGTTTCCATGATTTTTAGCATGATATATGGGTTAGTTTTTGGATTTGTTGTTGAAAGGAAGAAAAAGTAAGAACCTTAAGTTTAAGGGTTTCGGCCACCATGATTTACAGGTCTATAATTATGCTAAAAATCATGATAATGTTATTTAATGTTCCCTTATGATGTGTAGAGGTTAAGTATAATTTTTGGGAATTTTTGGAGTACCCTAGGACACCCTAGGGTTTCAGCCAACATGAAAGAAACAAAACTAAGAACCCTAAGTTTAAGGGTTTCGGCCACCATGATTTACAGGTCTATAATTATGCTAAAAATCATGATAATGTTATTTAATGTTCCCTTATGATGTGTAGAGGTTAAGTATAATTTTTGGGAATTTTTAGAGTACCCTAGGACACCCTAGGGTTTCGGCCAACATGAAAGAAACAAAACTAAGAACCCTAAGTTTAAGGGTTTCAGCCACCAAGATTTAAAGGTCTATAATTAAGCCAAAAATCTTGATAATGTTAATTTATGTTCCCTTATGATGTGTGGAGGTTAAGTATAATTTCTGGGAATTTTTGGATTACCCTAGAGACCCCATATGTTTCGGCCAACCTCAAGGACCCAAGGGTTAGGGTTGAGCCTTTAACTTCAAGTATATTTATGTGTTGCCATGATATAAGGGTGATGTAGGGAACCATGTTAAGTTATATGGCCATGCTATGCTAAGAACCATGCTAAGTGATTATGTATGTTCATGATAAGAATGATAGGGTTATGATCACGATAAAAATGATGCTATGATATGTTAGGTTCATGATATGAATGATGCCATGTTAAGTATGTTATGTTTATGTTTAAGAATGAGGATGATGCCATGTTTAAGAATGAAAATGATGCCATGTTTAAGAATGAAAATGATGCCATGTTTAGAATGAAAATGATGCCATGTCTAAGAATGAAAGTGAAGAATGAAGTTAAGGTTCACGCCTTTAAGGCATAATGATGATGTTAAGTATGATGAATGAATGAATATGCTATGAATGATGATGAATGAAAGATGATGCTTATGTCTTTAAGGCATAAATATGCTAAAACGGCACGGTCGATGGTCGACGGTATGACGGTCGTGAGGACCGGTAAATGGGCCGGTAGACGGGCCGAGCCGTAACAAGTGATGCTATGTTAAAGATGCCATGAATGCCATATGAATGATGAAGCATGAAAAGTATTTTACTTTACGTATGGGCTTGTACCGGACCGAAGTATGGGTCCAAGGGATGGGCACCTTAAGAACGCCCCGGTTTTGGACTACAGAAGCTGTCCACGGTTCTGGCCCTACCGGAGCTGGGCAACAGGGATGGGCACCTTAAGAACGCCTCGGTTTGGGGACTACCGACTATGCTGTCCTTACCCTAGTAGGTTGGGGCTCGCGACCTCGGACTTGCTAGGGATGCGCGCTATGATGTATGTATGTGGTACAAGCCGGGGACCCCAAATGATGTTATGATGATTATGTTTAAGCAAATTAAAAGTATGTTTTAAAAGTTAAGCATCCCTTATGTATATGCATTCCACTCATGCATCCATTCATGTTATGCATTATGCTATGTTGATAAGATTTTATGCTCACGTTTCATGTTAAGAAGTATGCATGAGAATGAATGATCTATGCCATGATAATGTTAAGAAGATGTTCATATGTTATGATAGGAAGAATGTTCACTATGTTTATGAATTATGCCATGAATTATGCCATGCTTAGAATGTCTATGATGTGTATGTTTATGCCATGAATTATGCCATGCTTAGAATGTTCACTATGTTTATGATTTATGCCATGAATTATGCCATGCTTAGAATGTTCACTATGTTTATGATCTATGCCATGAATTATGTTCACTATGTTTATGATTTATGTCATGCTTAGAATGTTCACTATGTTTATGATTTATGCCATGAATTATGCCATGCTTAGAATGTTCACCATGTTCATGTTTATGCCATGTATCATGCTATGCTTAGGATGTTCACTATGTTTATGTTTATGCCATGTATCATGCCATGCTCAGGATGTTCACTATGTTTATGTTTATGCCATGTATCATGTCATGCTTAGAATGTTTACCATGTTTATGTGCATGCCATGCTAAAGTGATTTAAGATGTTATGTTTAAGTAGAGCACCAAGCTTGTTAAAGTTTCATGTGCTCATTATGAGATGATGAACGATGAATGGTTTTTGTGAGTAGGAAAGAGTCTTACTAAGCCTGTGTGCTTATAGTCTTATTTCCTTATACCGCTGATCATTCAAGGGGACAATGATGGAAGCAGCAGGAGGGCAAGAACGCATGTGTGTAGTAGTGACTTGGCCCAGGATACTCTATGTTTACTGTTTATGCTAGAACTTCACCTTGGTTACTTATATGTCTGAATGATGACCTATGGAACCTTATGATATGACGTTACGTATGACATGATATGATATGATGCTTAAGTTCAAAGTTAATATGCTAAGGTTCCTATGTCATTAAGTTAAGAATGGTAACAGGGCATGTATAAGTTAAAGTTATTCCGCTGCCTTATGATGTCTACATGCCCTAAGCATGTTAACGTAACGCCGCTTATGAAAAAGAAAAAAAAAAGCGGGCGTTACAGGGCCCTTTAGTTCATTGGTGGTAGAAGACTTCCCAACCTGTGAATCTTGCTTGGGAGGTAAGATGATCAAGAGTTCTTTCAAGGCCAAGGGGTATAGAGCCAAAGATGTGTTAGAATTGGTTCATTCTGATTTGTGTGGTCCTATGTATATCCAGGCTAAAGGTGGCTTTGAATACTTCGTCTCTTTTATAGACGATTATTCAAGGTATGAGTACATTTACTTGATGCTCCGCAAGTCTGAATACTTTGATAAGTTCAAAGAATTCAAGGTTGATGTGGAGAAACTGATGGGTATGGCTTGGCGGGCTTTCTAAGCAAATACCATGGTCGTCCATGAGAGACCTCTCCATGTCTATAGATTAAAAATTTAACCCGAATGGAGACCTATCTCTCAAACGACCGTCTCGTCATTGTACTAATTGGTTCGAGTTACAAATTAGCCAAACTTGAAGGTAAGGCCATGTAAATCGCCTAACCAATTGGTCGCGAAAAAGACGACGAGTAGATCGCCGATTTTTGTGTTTATTTTTGTGCTCCATGACATAATTAATTATCGACATTAATTAACAAGTAATTAAAACATGATAATTAATTAAGAACACACATAAAATGATAGAAAGAAAGAAGAGCCAAAAAGAACTTATACCTCTTCTTTTACCTCGTAGTCTTCTACCGTATGACCCTCCCCACTTAGACGTCGTGTGAGCGATGATCTACCAAGATCCAGAATCACCAAGGCCTCTAATTAATCCTCCTTCTTCTTCCTTCCTTTGCGGCAACAAAAACCCTAGGGTTAGGGTTTTCCACCGGCCACCCTTCAAGGAAGAAGAAGATGAAGTTGAGAAGAAGAGCTCTTCTCCCTCACATACACCCTAGCCAACCTCTCCTTCTTCTTCCTATCCCACGGCAGCAAGCACGCAAGGAAGAAGACGACTCCACCACCCTCTCCTTTTCCGGCGACAAACACCAAAGGAGATGACTCCACCCGGCGACCGACCACCCCTTCTTCCACCTTTGCTTCCGCACACCACAAAGGAGGAGGGCGTTCCTACTTGTCTAGCGAACCCCAGCAGCAACGAAGAAGGGAGATGAGAAGAGGAGATGAAGAATACCGAGAGCTTTCTTCACCTCCACCGTCTGCGCCGACTCCCTCCTTGCGTCAGCGTTCCTTGCTTCCTCTCTACCACCCACACACCACAAAAGGAAGAGGAGAGATCATCCTTTGTCTAGTGATCGTCGACAACCAAGAGAATGAGAGGAGGAGAAGGGAAGAAGTAGAAACTCCTCCTTCTTCCACCGCTGGTGCCCTAGGAGAGCGAAGGGAGAGAGAGGAGAAGAGAGGGTTTAGGGTTTTTAATAATTGGATTAATTCTAGATTAATTAGTCTTGGTATCATGACTCCTATGGGGTATATATAGGGCTACAATAGGGACTATGAGGAGGAGTTGGGGTCTTGGCCTGCTAATGGATCCAAACCCGATCAATTAATGAGGAGTCATTCCACTAAAGGCCCTTCATTAAATCACCTCACCAACCCCCATATTTTTATATGGACTCAACCTATTATGAGTACATCAATCTCCCCGTGTTTAAGATATCGAATATCCGTCAATCCCCGTGTTTAAGATATCGAATGCCCGTCAATTAATTTAAATTACTGACAATTTTAATTAATCAACATCTAACTCCTTGACTAGTACCACTCATCCTTATCATCATGTTGGACCATAATCCACTTGCAAGATTTAACATAATAAACCTTATGAGCTCATCAAGGGGGCATCATCATCCCGACTCACCAGGACACGAATTCCGTCTATAATCAATGGCACACCATGTAAATAACATTATTTCCCAACTTACTGGGCCTATTAATTTAGCAGAATAAATCTCGCCCATTGGTAAATCAAAGAAATAACTACTAAGTACATGTGCCCGTTATTATATCGGGATTCAGAGCATGTACTTCCATAATATAATCGAGGTCTGATCCAATTATTAAGTCAGTACAAATTGGATCACCTCTATGTTGGTCCTGCTCAATGCACTCAAAGTGCACTAGTGTAATTCTATGGTTAAGATAAACCAAATGTAATTACACTACAACCATCCCGATGGTTTGTCCAACTCCATCTCGGTTGTGAGTCTCTTCTTATACTCCACAAGAGACTAATAACATGATCTTCTATGCGTCACCATACACCATGTTATCTATAATGCAAAGTATCAGACTTTTATGGATATACTAATATAAACATGCATAAGTGATTTTCTGATACTCTTTCAAAATGTAGACGTCCATACAAAAAGCAAGGCTTTTAGTATACATTCTAACAGAAACATCAAGGTAAAAGTATCAAGACACTATGATCTGATCGTGGTAATGAGTACCTCTTGGGAGAGTTTAGTGTTGGAACTCGGATGGCTAGAGGGGGGTGAATATAGCCAAATACTTAGACTTTGATACTTATCGAATTTCTGCACTTAGATTTGTTAGTAGCACAGCGGAAGTAGCAAACACAGAGTATGCAGAAAAATAGAAAACAAAAGCAAACTAACACAACTAGCAAGATCACTAACAAGGAGGGTTTACAAGGTTCGGGGATAACTTGCCCCTACTCCTTGGCGTGCCCGTAAGGTGGGCGATCCCTTGATCGTCGACAGATCAAGCCCCGGTGAACAACGGATAGAAAGCAACCTCCTTCTCGGTGGAGTAACCTCTCCACAGTGTTTCAATCAAGGATATAGTTAAGCACAAAGAAACACAAGAAAGATCTTACTTAGCACTTATCAAAGACAAGAACACAGCAAGCTTTCTCCGAGCTCCACCCAGCGACGATCTCACGCAAGAACCCTTTCCCCGTGTCTTCTCGTTGTCGGACTCAAAGCCTCTTGTTCCTTCCTCCAAGTGCTCAAGCAAGGGAACGGTTGCTTCACTGATTTCAGATGCTTGCTCAAGATGATGAAACTTCAGAACACGCAAGCAAGGATGTGGAGAACAAAATCGCGCAGCAAGAACTAGCTAGAAGTTGATTCAGCGAACTCTTCACTTTCGTTTCCCTTTTTTTTGCTCTTCTCCTCTCTGCCTTTTGTTTCTCCACTGAGCACAGGTGACGCCATCTCCCAGTAGCCTCCAGCTACTTACCTGCCAACGCCAGCTACCACTGAGCTCTCCCTGGACTCCCTGAGCTTCCCTCAGCCAAGCTCCAGTCAGCAGCTCCAGTCTGCAGCTCCAGCCGTTGCAACCTGAGATGGAAAACGGACAAACCTGCTCCAAGGAAAGGCTACCTTTGACTCTCCTTGAGAGTTTGAATTCTCCCCTGTCACCTACAACATAATCAGATTATTAAACCAGTATATCAAACAGAATAACAAGCATCAGAGATGAAACGTAGAGAATCGGATACGTTCAGACGCGATCAGAGCATCTGATAGTGCATTTTGAATTAAAGTGATCGGTCACCGGACCGATCAGAGAGCCTCCTGATCGATCACCAGACCGATCAGGCTGGGTCCAGACTGATCAGGCTTCGTCCTGATCGGTCCCCAACGCTCAATCAGAAATCGCGATTTCTCTAGGACTCTCCTGGACCGATCACCAGACCGATCCCAGGTTGTGGATCGATCACCAGACCGATCCACCCCTTTGGCGGGCGATTTCTGAGTTTCGCAGTCCAAACCTCCTGATCGGTCACCGGACCGATCAAGGAGCCTCCTGATCGGTCACCAGACCGATCAGGTCATGACCAGACAGATCAGGCTCCGTCCTAATCGATCATAGTGAGGAACTCGCGAAGCTGGATCGTTCTCCAGAACGATCTGCACAGTGATTCAGATCGGTCACCAAATCGATCAAGAGCAGATCAGCAAGGGAACTCAACCTCACTCTGTGCTCCTTGATCAGTCACCAGACCAATCAGGAGCCCAGCAGTGGGTGAAACGCATACTCCCTGATCGGTCACCAGTCCGATCAGTCATCGCTGGATCGGTCACCAGACCGATCCACGAAGGAGCACCGTGCCAACTCCCTGATCGGTCACCAGACCGATCCAGGGGCTCCATCCTAGCCCTCCAAGCTAGGGTTTCATCCAACCTAGCCCTCCAAGCTAGGACCTGACCCTCCAAGCCAGGATTTTTCCACTAACCCTTTAGTTGGGACTTTTCACCTAACCCTCCAAGTTAGGACTTTTCACCTAGCCCTCCAACTAGGACTTTTCACCCAACTTCCGAGTTAGAACTTTCCACACCTAGCCCTCCAAGCTAGGACCTGACTTCACTCACCAGGATTTCATCGAACCTGGTTTCACTCACCAGGACCCGGCTTCACTCACCAGGATTTCAACCTAGCTTCACTCACTAGGATTTCCATCACCCGGCTTCACTCACCAGGACCCGGCTTCACTCACCGGGATTTTCATCAACTGGCTTCACTCACCAGGACCCGGCTTCACTCACCGGGATTTTCATCAACCTAGCTTAACTCACTAGGATTTCCATCACCTGGCTTCACTCACCAGGACCCAGCATCACTCACCGGGGTTTCATGCCCAGTCCCCGACCAGGACATAACCCAAATTTGCTCAACCAAACTTAAATCGTTGTCAACACCAAAACAACAATCGGGCCAGACTGCATCATCAATCTCCCCCTTTTTGTTGTTTGACAACCCGATTTAAGTTTAGGCATTAAATCATCAATTTAAGGCAGTTCAATTATCGTAAGGAAATCAAAATCCTCCCCTACAATAATCCTAAACTTAATCAACCATTTTCTCCCCCTTTGTCAAACATCGAAAAGGGGTATGGTCATTAAGTTTGAACATACCTCCCCCTCAAACACGGGTCTCTCCCCAAACCCAAAATAATCAAAGTTAAGTTTTGAATTGCACATGAAAACATATACAGAATAATATCATGGTCAAACATGTATATGTTTCATATGACAAGTAAGTCAAAGAATGATTTTGGAATTGTATATGAGAGGCATATACCATAAATGTATCATGGTAACAATATATATGCATCATATGACAATAATTATCACAGTTCCATCAGACTGATGATCGATACAGAAAATTTTTTGATTTATCTATGAACGATCAATTTTCAGAAAAATTTCTATAATTCTGATTCGTTCAAGATCGGACTACATTAACACTTGGACTTCCATGTGAAGACATATACAGAAGTATATCATGGTCAAATACGTATATGCTTCATAGGACGAGTAAGGAATGCAAATGTATCTGAAACATAGTCCTGATTGGTCTCCGTGACCAACCAGGTCTGTTGATTACGTGATACAGAAGTATATCTGATTAGTCTAGGGAGCGATCAGATTTCAAAAAAATTTCGAAAACTCTGATACGTTCCTGATCAGACTGGATTAACAATTTGCATCCCATAACAGGAGAGAGGACTATATTGATATTCGACATTCCAACATAGGTTTGTATCAAATCAGCATTTTAATACTTGATGTTTCAGAAAAAGTGCTGAGAATCAAGGGTCTTAAAAATTCCTACCTTTCTTTGAATACTTTAACAAACATGTACTCACTTAGTACCAGGTTTGTACCAATAGAGGATCAAGTATGTTTCAATTGGATTTGGTTTGTATCAGATTTGTGTGTATCAGTTATGTTTGTGATATGATCATTACACTGATACAATTCGATGCAAAGTGATCAGTTTGGAAAGGTTTTGGATCAAATTGGAACGATCTGGGAGTTCCTTGATCAGAGTTGATCTGATCGGTCACTGGACCGATCAGAGTGATCCCTGATCGGTCTCCAGACCGATCAGGGTGAGTCCTGTTCGGTCGGTGGACCGATCAGGTCTGATACAGACGACAGTTCAGACATTCTGAAAGTTCAGAAACTCTGAAACACTTCTAAACCCTAATTCAAACAAATTTAATCCCTAACTTTGTCCATTCAAGAATCAAGATTTTCTAAAAACAAATTTGTATAAAAGCATAATCAGTATGTTCTAAGCATGATCATTAAGTTCCAAACATGTTTGATCCAACCAATTTTGATAACTCATAGCTCTATGTTTGTCTTAACCCAAAACCGAGTGAAACCATTCCATTGAACAAAATTCATTTCTCAAATATAATACTAATATCAAATTTCTAAAATATGATCAAATTTCATGATACAAACAAAAATATGATCAAATTTTCAAAAACATGCTTGTATCAAGTTAGTATCAAGTATGTATCAATCAGTTTTGATAATTCAATTCATATCAGACTTAAACAACTAAGCCATATAATTTTAAGCTCATGTTCTTTGTCTAATGATGTATTGTGAGATTTACATAGTGATCATCACAAACCATGTGTTCTTCATGTTGGCATAATACATACAAGAAAATCATGGCATACTTGGTCATGGAAGAACTTAAACACTAAAGTAGATTATACCATGACTAAGTACTTTAACACATGAATATCATAAAAATCACTAACCAAGAGATTATATTGTCATAAGATCTAAAACAATGGAGCTCAAAGCATTTAATTTGAATTTTTCATAACCATCCATGTGAATGACAATTTTGCCTTTGGTCATGGGTTTGGAGCACCAAATATCAACCTCCCATGTTGATAGATGCTCCCCCTCAAATAATGCTTATACAATTCTAAAGATAGAGGTTTTAGATACCCAAATTTTGGGACCTAAAGAACCTTCAATTAAAGACTTTGGCACCCATGCCTTAGTCATTTTCTTTTTAACCCTAGGAACATTTGATGATCTAAAATGTGTTCTAGACATTAATGACACAAAGGTCGGTTCTTTAGGTCGGTAACCTATACCGGCCTTGTTGTAAACCGCCCTTTGTGAGTTGAGTATCATATCTAATGTTTTAGAGCTTGTTGAAAACTTCTCAAGAACATTCTTGAGGTTTTCAACTTCGCTCTTCAAGTTCTTATTTTCATCCTTAAGAGATTTATCATGTAAATCATCAATGTCTTCAACCTTAGAGGATTTCAATTCTTTTACTTCCAACCTTGATGCTTTGACTTTGGCCTTAGATTTCTTAAGCATTTTTGTCAAGCACGCTATTCTTCTATAGCATTTGTCTAGCTCAGGAGAGATTACCTCTTCATCATCTGAAAATGATGAAGGCGTGGTTGAGGAGCTTGATTCGTTATCATTTCCTTCATTTGAGTCTTCTAAGGCCACGAGAGCCACATGACAGTGGCTTTTCTCCTCCTTGTCCTTCTTCCTTTTGTTTCCTGCCATGAAAGCAACCCCTTTCTCCTTTGGGCTTGTGTTAGAAATCTCATGTAGTTCCATCTCACAAAACAAATCTTCTAATTTTACAAAAGATAGATCCTTGGAAACCTTGTAGGCATCCACCATGGATGACCACAAAGTATTCCTAGGGAAGGCTTTGAGTACATACCTCACTAGGTCTCTATTTTCTACGTTTTCATTTATGGAGTGGAGACCATTCAACACTTCTTAAAACCGTCCATAGAGTTCACTTACCTTTTCATTTTCTTCCATGGACAAATTTTGTAGTTGGCTGTGAAGAAGGTTCTTCTTGGCTATTCGGGTGTCTTGAGTTCCTTCGTGGAGCTCAATGATTTTGTTTCAAAGATTATTAGCACTTGTAAAAGGACCCACCTTGATGAGTTGGTCTTTATTCATGCCGCATTGTAAAGTGACAACCGCCTTTGCATCAGCTTCACTCTTTCGAGTTTGTTCGGCCGTCCACTGCCACGATTCAAGTTCCTTGCCTTCATCATCCTTAGGAGGGGTGAAACCCTCCTTCACCGCGAACCAAGTATTGATGTCCATCTTGAGATAATACTCCATCTTTGATCTCCAATATTGAAAGTCAGCGCCATCAAAGAAAGGTGGTCGGGTGGTGGAGAAACCTTCTCACAAAGCCATGGATGATAGCTCTCGGTTGTTAATCCGCAAAAACAGAGCCCCAAGCTCTGATACCACTTGTTGGAACTCGGATGGCTAGAGAGGGGGGGTGAATATAGCCAAATACTTAGACTTTGATACTTATCGAATTTCTGCACTTAGATTTGTTAGTAGCACAGCGGAAGTAGCAAACACAGAGTATGCAGAAAAACAGAAAACAAAAGCAAACTAACACAACTAGCAAGATCGCTAACAAGGAGGGTTTACAAGGTTCAGGGATAACTTGCCCCAACTCCTTGGCATGCCCGTAAGGTGGGCGATCCCTTGATCGTCGGCAGATCAAGCCTCGGTGAACACCGGATAGAAAGCAACCTCCTTCTCGGTGGAGTAACCTCTCCACAGTGTTTCAATCAAGGATATAGGTAAGCACAAAGAAACACAAGAAAGATCTTACTTAGCACTTATCAAAGACAAGAACACAGCAAACTTTCTCCGAGCTCCACCCAGCTGAAGAGATTAAGCCCATAGGATGCAAGTGGGTTTTCAAAAGAAAACAGACATGGAAGGTAATGTTGTTACCTTTAAGGCTAGATTAGTGACAAAGGGATATCTTCAGAAACAAGGAATTGATTATGACGAAACCTATTCGCCAGTAGCTATGCTTAAATCCATTCGGATGCTCCTAGCTATAGTAGCTCATTATGATTATGAGATATGGCAAATGGATGTGAAAACAGCTTTCCTTAATGGAAACCTGCTTGAGGATGTATACATGTTACAACCTGAAGGTTTCACATCGGTTAACAAAATCAAAATATGCAAGCTTCGACGATCCATATATGGACTGAAGCAAGCATCCAGGAGCTGGAACATCCGTTTTGATGAGACCATCAAAGAGTTTGATTTCTCACAAAATCCTGACGAACCTTGTGTGTACAAGAAGGTTAGTGGGAGTGCAGTCGTATTCCTAGTGTTATATGTCGATGACATATTGCTTATAGGAAATGATATATCAGTCTTACAGTCGGTTAAAATTTGGTTGTCCAAAACTTTCTCCATGAAAGACCTGGGAGAAGCAACCTATATCCTTGGGATTAGAATCTATAGAGATAGATCAAAACGGTTGCTTGGTCTTTCGCAGTCTACATATATAGACCGAGTGCTAAAAAGGTTTAGCATGTCAGAATCCAAGAAAGGTTACCTTCCCATCAGGCATGCGATCAACCTTTCAAAGTCTATGTGTCCACGCACAGAAGACGAGAGGATTTGCATGAATAAGATTCCTTATGCATCCACGATAGGATCTATCATGTATGCTATGTTATGTACTAGGCCCGATGTATCATATGCTCTGAGCGTCATGAGCAGATACCAGTCTGATCCAGGAATGGATCATTGGACGGCTGTTAAGACAATCCTTAAGTACTTAAAAAGAACTAAGGATGTGTTCTTAATATATGGAGAAGGAGATATGGTAATACGTGGGTATACAGATGCCAGTTTCCAGACAGATAAGGATGACTCCAAATCTCAGTCTGGATACATATTTACTTTGAATGGAGGCGCAATAAGTTGGAAGAGTTCGAAGCAAGACACTGTAGTAGATTCTACCATGGAAGCGGAATATATTGCGGCTTCGGAAGCAGCAAAAGAAGCAGTCTGGATCAAGAAGTTTGTCTCGGAACATGGTGTGGTTCCAACCATTGATGAAGCAATACCGGTTTACTGTGACAACAATGGAGCTATTGCACAAGCAAAGGAACCAAGGTCTCATCAGCGATCCAAACACGTGCTTCGCCGCTATCATCTAATCAAAGAGATTATAAGTAGGAATGATATATAAATTGAGAAAATTCCCACTAAAAGGAATTTAGCGGATCCTTTAACTAAGGCCTTGCCTCAAAGCAAGTTTGAGGGTCATGTTAGAGCCTATGGTATTGGATACCGTAGCGATTGGCATTAGGCCAAGTGGGAGTTTGTTAGTAATATGAGAGAAGTGTCCTAAGACAATCGCCTTATGATTGTAATCATTTACTTTAATAAATGAATATTCACTATTTGAGTATACATGTTCGTGTATTTGATTGAGATCTTAAACTCATTTACTGAATGTCCGCAATACAATTCATAGCATGAGAGAATTTGTGATGAATTCATAACTAGTGATTATCTCTATATGTGCAATTGTGAAGTATTGAAATTGTCCCTAGTCGATGAATTGATAAATACGGGCACTATCAATTCTGTTGAGACTAGCATGGATTATTATCTAATCAGCTGATTCTCACTAGCTGGTGACATTGAGATGTCCGGAGATAAACATGAATGCTAGTTAAGGGAACTAGTTCATTGGAGTGACTAGCTGTAAAACTTCATATGGTAATCTACATATAGATATGTCAATGAAGTTCTTACTGCAGCTTAAGTGCGATGTTCCTTTGACTTGTGGCGTTCAAGTCATCTTGGTCATAAAGACTTATGCTTTGACATCTTAAGCAAGCATCTCCAAGGAGGTGTGGATCCAGGATGATTGGGTATAAGACGAAGTGCCCGAAGATGTTTGAACAGCCTACAAAGGATTCACCACTCCTTGCGAGGAGATGTATACCCAAGGCATATCGTCGGATTGTTACTCGAAGCCTCTGGCCAGAGCATCACATGTTCCGAGTATGAATCTCTCAGAAACATGAGAGTAACTAAAATCCGTTGGACGAGAAAGATATTATGTAAAATACGGCAATTCGAAAATCCGGACCAGAAAATTTTTCGGGATTATTCTGGATTGAGTATCGGGTTTCCGGCCCTACGGGAGAAGCCCAGGGGCTTTCGGGTAAACTCTAAATCTTTGAGAGGGTAAATAATTTAACCATAGAAATTATTTGAGGTTAAATTATAATAAATGGGGGGTTAAATGGTTAAATCCTTTGCCCTAGGGGTAGGATTGAAATTTCTAAAGTCGAAGGGCCTTTTTGCAAAAAGACTTCCCTTTTGTATTAAAAGCTTTCGGCCGACTCTCACCCGAGCCCTAAACCGCAGCGCCGTCTTCTTCCTCACCTCGTGCCCTAGCTGTCGCCGCCGCCCAAGCCGCAGCCGACGCTCGACTCCTCCCTCCTTCCCCTCACCTTCGAGTGCCCTAGCCTAGCCACCGACTCATCCCCTCTTCACGGGCGTGAAGCAATAGGGCTACCTCTCCAAGCCCTAGCGAAGCCTCTTCTCTCCCCTCCTCGCCGACTCCTCTTCTCCTTCCTTTCATTGCCGCCAGCGTCGAGCCATAGCCTCGATCCATCGGCATCGGTGCCATTGGTTGAAGCCGGGAATCTCGATCGTGCCAGGCCTGTGCAGAGGTTCCACGCCAAGCATCATAGGTAAGGTTTTGATACATTTCGTGAATGAATTGGCTTTGGGATATAATTCTATCCGTGACCTTACATTTGAATTTGGAAACTCTATGGATTTTCTTTGTAAACTATGGTTTCATTTTTGATCTGATCAGAATGAGTTTCAGTGATTCAAGGATTGAAAAGAATTATGTTGTTTGATGGATCTTCCTACTCTGTTGGGTGCCACCAGATTTGGAGCAGGGAAGCTCTTCCGGTATTTTATCAGGTAAGGTTTGTGAGCTTTAGTGATGATCTTTGGATAAATTGGTTTGTGATTCATTGGATCGGTGTAGGTGAAATGTAACCTAATTAAATTGTAGCGTGGATTAGGAATTCTGTATGGGACTTTTGGATCCTTCGTGTTGCTCGATTTGGTTTCATTTTGGAGTTACCGTGAGCTCCATTTGGTTTTAGCTTAATTTCTAATCTGCCATGAGCTTGGTTTGGATTGGGTGTATTGCGGATGATACTGCCTTGGTGGTTTTGGTGATTGCTAGAAATGCCTTGATGCATGATTTTAGTATTGTGATCATGTTTTGAATTCTTATTTAATAGAATGGTACTTGTTTGACTTATGGATTTAGAATAGTGTTTTGGTAGCCATTATGTTTCGATGAAAGGATGATGGTTAGTATGGAGAAACTCTTGGATCAGTATGGTTTTGGATTAAGGTTTATCTTAGTCCTTTGGGTGTGATGCACCCCACTGTGAGGTTTGATAAACATATGAGATTGTTCATTGGTTATGGATTAGGTTATGATTTGGAGAACCTTGTGGAGCTAAATGAGAGCCCTTGTGATTCTTGCTTTGATGGGATTGTTATCGTGTTAAACCTAATTACATCAATTAGCGATGGATTGTGGATAATGGGATGGTTGATTTGGATAAATACATGAATGATTGGTTGAACTACGAATTAGGTTTAATTTGAGATTAAACTTAATAAACTAAACTTGATAAATTTGGGTCTCGAAACCTAATATGAATCTAATCTAAGAGTTTGGGATCATTAAGGGTTAATCATTTAATTATGGTTAATTAAATGAAACGAGATAATAAGGACGATCATAACAAATTGAGATAACTCGTTTAGCTATAATTTATATATTGTTGTAGCTAAACATTATGCCTTTGCTACAGGACACTGACTTGCTTTTGGGACTTTTGGATGGGAGGTCATTATTTGATACAGACTGCTTTTACTCTCTGGAGGCGGGTACCCTTTGACCTATCTTTTAGATATTGTCATATTGCTATGCATCGTCTGTTATAGATAGCAGTAAGTTTATACGCTATCCTGAGTTATTATGCCTGTCCTGAATACTTGTTAGTTATCTTTGAGTTATCATGTATATACTAGATACTTGTTAGTTATCCCCGAGTTATATTGCCTGACCTGGATACTTGTTAGTTATTCCTGAGTCATTATGTCTGTTCTGGATATTTTGTTAGTTATTCTTGAGTTATCATGTCTGTTCTGGATATTTTGTTAGTTATTCTTGAGTTATCATGTCTGTTCTGGATATTTTGTTAGTTATTCTTGAGTTATCATGTCTGTTCTGGATACTTATTAGTTATCTCTGAGTTATTATACCTGCCCTGGATACTTGTTAGTTATCCTTGAGTTATCATGTCTGTTCTGGATATTTATTAGTTATCCCTGAGTTACTATACCTGCCCTGGATACTTGTTAGTTATCCTTGAGTTATCATGTCTGTTCTGGATATTTATTAGTTATCCCTGAGTTACTATACCTGTCCTGGATACTTGTTAGTTAGCCTTGAGTTATCATATCTGTTCTGGATACTTATTAGTTATCCCTGAGTTACTATACCTGTCCTGGATACTTGTTAGTTATCCTTGAGTTATCATGTCTGACCTGGATACTTGTTAGTTATTCCTGAGTCATTATGTCTATACTGGATACTTGTTAGTTATCCTTGAGTTATCATGTCTGACCTGGATACTTGTTAGTTATTCCTGAGTCATTTTGTCTATACTGGATACTTGTTAGTTATCTTGAGTTATGATGTCTGTTCTGGATACTTATTAGTTATATCTGAGTTATTATACCTGCCCTGGATACTTGTTAGTTATCCTTGAGTTATCATGTCTGTTCTGGATACTTATTAGTTATCTCTGAGTTATTATACCTGCCCTGGATACTTGTTAGTTATCCTTGAGTTATCATGTCTGTTCTGGATATTTATTAGTTATCCCTGAGTTACTATACCTGTCCTGGATACTTGTTAGTTATCCTTGAGTTATCATGTCTGACCTGGATACTTGTTAGTTATTCCTGAGTCATGATGTCTATATTGGATACTTGTTAGTTATCTTTGAGTTATCATGTCTATACTGGATACTTGTTAGTTATCCCTTAATTATTATGTCTATACTGGATACTTGTTAGTTATCTTTGAGTTATCATGTCTATACTGGATACTTGTTAGTTATCCCTTAATTATTATGTCCGTTCTGGATACTTGTTAGTTATCCCTGAGTTATTATGCTGTTAGTTCCATACAGTATCAGGTAGTGTCATATCTAGATGTATGCTTAGAGATCGTGATGTATCTCCTGCCTTTGACCCTGAGGGATCTGTAGTTTTCGGCCAGTATACCTTGTAGGTTAACTGTATTTCCTGTTATAGGATTTCAGACCGAGATCTAGTATACTGAGGACTTGGGAGGGCGGTATGTGTATCTATCATATACCATCCTTGCATTGTTGCATGCCGGCGATCAGCGACTCCCTTGTGGTTGAGCCTAATCATTTTCCGGCACATGATAGGCACACACGGCCACTCATGGGTTAGTGGATACCGTAGCGTGTGTGCATTTGCTCTGTATTGCTCCGCTCCACCGCTCATGGGTAGTGGTTTTGGAGCGTGGTAGCAAGCAGGGATCCCTTCACTTCCCATAGACCAGAGAAGATGAGAGAGATATCTCCCCCATATATATATGGGGCGGAGTGTTCACTCCACCAACATCCTGTCCACTCGGTCACTCAGGAGCAGTGATAGCAGGGTGCGTACAGTGTCACAGCTCTACCCACTCGGCCGACACAGTATCGCCTGTCTCGGTGACTTGACTGGTGTTAGGGGGTGACCATGACATTGCATCATATGCATACGATGCATTGTGCACTTGATTGTGTTTGCTGCATTTATTTGCTGCACTTGATTGACATGCATATACTGGATACCTGTATACCTTGGTTTATATGTTATACTTGTTCCATAGGGATTTATTTCACCCTCTGCAGGATAGATGGATTCTGGTATGTATCTTTAATCAGTATGTTCAGTATACCCTTTCTTCCTATTGTTCATAGGAGGTTGTATCAGCGTAGGCTTCTATTGTTATTATAACATACTATGCATATCTACTGGGTATTCGCTGAGTTTATGGACTCACACCGTTGCCATATGTTTTTATTTCAGGTTGAGATACTTGGAGTCGCCAGAAGAGCCCAGCAGCCAGTCCCTACCCATCGCGTCGACATACTTTTGCCTTGTACTTGTAGTACACTTGTTTTATATTTCTGTTAGTGATTTGTATATGTCGTATGAGTGTCATGTGCCCTAAGGGGTATCTGTATTGGTTGTTTCGTCGTAAGTCGGACCGGTCCGCAGTCAGGTATGTTTTACTTAGTTGTCTGGTGTTTTTATGTTGTGTTTGTCTATTTTGGAGGCCTGAGGCCAAATATATACTGCGTGGGTTGTATGATTATTTGTATGTATGTGTAAATTGTCCGCCAGACAGGGGAGGTGCTGTCCGATTTTCTATTGGATCAGCGGCTCCTGGGTCTCGGGGCGTGACATATTACTTAGGCTAGGTGTGACGTAGTCAGCCTAGTGGGGACTGACACACATAGACCGTGTCCTGAACCAAGTGGGTATAAGATGGTGAAGGGAATGAGGCACGATTCATTAGAGCTGCTGAAGGGTTTCATAATTATTTCTAAGGTCAACCGTTGATCTTTCGATTAATTGGGGGTCATGATGTACTACTAGGTGTCACTCATGATCATTCTATAATTGATTGATTATAGATGGCCAACATAAATCGAAAGCCTATTTAGTCACACGCACTATGAGTAATCCGAGGGATTTAAAACGAGTTGAAAATTAGATTTTCCGATCAAGAGAGATAAGTCGAATCTGAATTTATCAGAGACGCATCGGAAGCTTAAAATGGCTAAGTCTTTTGAAGGCTTATTGGACGAATTAAATGAGTTTAATTCGTAAGGTGACGGCTTGGATTTGGCCGGCCAAAGAGGGCCCCACCCTCTTTGGTTTGGCCGACCACAATAAAAAGGGAAACCAAATTGTTTGGTTTAAATTATAAAATAAATCGAGCGTGATTTGTTTTATAAAATTATGGATAAAGAAATTTATATAAAGAAATTTATATAAAGAAATTTATTCTTTTTATGGAAATTAAAATGAACCATGGATTGGTTTATTTTATTTTATAAAATCAATTATGAATTGATTTTTCCATGATAAGAAAAATTTATATAATAAATTTCTTGTAAAATTTTATTCCATAATAAAAGGGGAGACATGGTTGTTTTTATTATAAATTAAGTTATAATAAAAACTTGGCATAACGGAATAATTCATAGAAAAATTTATAAGATAAATTTCTTATGAAAAATTTATTCCGTTAAAAGGAGACTTGGCGATAAAGAGGCTATTATATAAAGGTGCAAAGGCAAGGCTTGGAAAAAAAATTCAAGAGATCAAGGATTCATGCCTAGCCTCTCTTCCTCTCCTTCTCTCCCTCTCCCTCCTCTAGTAGGCGCCGGCCCTAGAGGGCTCCCCTAGGGTTGCCGTGAGCCACCTCTACCAAGAAGGTGCCGAAGAAGAAGAAGAAGCGGGTCGCGACTCCTTCCTTCCTCCCGGAATCTTGATTCCGTTTTTCGTTTGGTGGTTAGTTTTCCATCTCTCTCTCTTGATATTCTAGTCGTGCCTTTGGAGAATCTAGTAGTTCTTGTCGGCACGAAACTCGTGGCTTTGCGAAGTCATCCCGAAGAGAACTCGACGTGGACGCGAATAGAGGCGGAGCTTCCAAGGGATGCTACGGTTGGATCTCGTCCCTTTCTACGAGTTACGCGAGTTATTAAGTAAATTAGTTTACTTTCTGGAAAATTTTAAATGTATGATCATGTCTCCACAACATAAGGTTGCATGCTAGATACGTGGTTAAAATAATTTGAGAAATTATTTATGCTAAATCTTCCGCTGCACGTAATTAAATTTTAAAATTACGAACCCGTATCCATGTCAACATGCACCCGGTCCCAACATTTGATACTTATCGAATTTCTGCACTTAGATTTGTTAGTAGCACAGCGGAAGTAGCAAACACAAAGTATGCAGAAAAATAGAAAACAAAAGCAAACTAACACAACTAGCAAGATCGCTGACAAGGAGGGTTTACAAGGTTCAGAGATAACTTGCCCCAACTCCTTGGCATGCCCGTAAGGAGGGCGATCCCTTGATCGTCGGCAGATCAAGCCCCGGAGAACACCGGATAGAAAGCAACCTCCTTCTTGGTGGAGTAACCTCTCCACAGCGTTTCAATCAAGGATATAGGTAAGCACAAAGAAACACAAGAAAGATCTTACTTAGCACTTATCAAAGACAAGAACACAGCAAGCTTTCTCCGAGCTCCACCTAGCGACGATCTCACACAAGAACCCTTTCCCCGTGTCTTCTCGTTGTCGGACTCAAAGCCTCTTGTTCCTTCCTCCAAGTGCTCAAGCAAGGGAACGGTTGCTTCACTGATATCAGATGCTTGCTCAAGATGATGAAACTTCAGAACACGCAAGCAAGGATGTGGAGAACACAATCGTGCAGCAAGAACAAGCCAGAAGTTGATTCAGCGAACTCTTCACTTTCGTTTCCCTTTTTTCTGCTCTTCTCCTCTCTGCCATTTGTTTCTCCACTGAGCACAGGTAACACCATCTCCCAGCAGCCTCCAGCTGCTTACCTGCTAACGCCAGCTACCACTGAGCTCTCCCTGGACTCCCTGAGCTTCCCTCATCCAAGCTCCAGTTAGCAGCTCCAGTCTGCAGCTCCAGCCGTTGCAACCTGAGATGCAAAACAGACAAACCTGCTCCAAGGAAAGGCCACCTTTGACTCTCCTTGAGTGTTTGAATTCTCCCTTGTCACCTACAGCTTAATCAGATCATTAAACCAGTATATCAAACAGAATAACAAGCATCAGAGATGAAACGCAGAGAATCGGATACGTTCAGACGCGATCAGAGCGTCTGACAGTGCATTTTGAATTAAAGTGATCGGTCACTGGACCGATCAGAGAGCCTCCTGATCGGTCACCAGACCGATCTGGCTGGGTCTAGACCGATCAGGCTTCTTCCTGATCGGTCTCCAACGCTCAATCAAAAATCGTGATTTCTCTGGGACTCTCCTGGACCGATCACCAGACCGATCCCAGGTTATGGATCGATCACCAGACCGATCCACCCCTTTGCCGGGCGATTTCTGAGTTTCGCAGTCCAAACCTCCTGATCGATCACCGGACCGATCAGGGAGCCTCCTGATCGGTCACCAGACCGATCAGGTCATGACCAGACCGATCTGGCTCCGTCCTGATCGATCATAGTGAGGAACTCGCGAAGCTGGATCGTTCTCCAGAACGATCTGCACAGTGATTCAGATCGGTCACCAGACTGATCAGGAGCAGATCAGCAAGGGAACTCAAACTCACTGTGTGCTCCCTGATCGGTCACCAGACCGATAAGGAGCCAAGCAGTGGGAGAAACGCATACTCCCTGATCGGTCACCAGTCCGATCAGTCATCGCTGGATCGGTCACCAGACCGATCCACGAAGGAGCACCATGCCAACTCCCTAATCGGTCACCAGACCGATCCAGGGGCTCCATCCTAGCCCTCCAAGCTAGGGTTTCATCCAACCTACCCCTCCAATGTAGGACCTGACCCTCCAAGCCAGGATTTTTCCACTAACCCTCCAGTTGGGACTTTTCACCTAACCCTCCAAGTTAGGACTTTTCACCTAGCCCTCCAAGATAGGACTTTTCACCCAACCTTCCGAGTTAGAACTTTCCACACCTAGCCCTCCAAGCTAGGACCTGGCTTCACTCACCAGGATTTCATCTAACCCGGCTTCACTCACCAGGACCAGGCTTCACTCACCGGGATTTCAAGCTAGCTTCACTCACTAAGATTTCCATCACCTGGCTTCACTCACCAGGACCCGCCTTCACTCACCAGGATTTCCATCACCTGGCTTCACTCTCCAGGACCCGGCTTCACTCACGGGATTCCATCACCTGGCTTCACTCACCAGGACCCGGCTTCACTCACCGGGATTTCAACCTAGCTTCACTCACTAGGATTTCCATCACCTGGCTTCACTCACCAGGACCCAGCTCCACTGACCGGGGTTTCATGCCTAGTCCCCGACCAGGACTTAACTCAAATTGGCTCAACCAAACTTAAATCGTTATCAACACCAAAACAACAATCGGGCCAGACTGCATCATCATTTAGGACTTACTTGTTAGAAGCTGCGATTCAATCCCAATTATCTGCACCCGGTACGCCCCAACAAAATGGTGTAGTAGAGTGAAGGAATAGGACAATTATGGAGATGGTTAGATCGATGATGAGTTACTCCGAGTTGCCAAATTCGATATGGGGATATGCTCTGTAAATGGCAGCATACATACTGAACTTGGTACCATCTAAGTCAGTACCCTCTACTCCCACAGAATTGTGGACTGGGCGAAAGCCTAGTCTAAGACATATTTGGATTTGGAGTAGTCCAGCACATGTGCTAAAGGGAGATACTGATAAGTTAGAATCTCGTACAGAAGTGCGCTTATTCGTAGGCTATCTTAGAGGAACGAAAGGGGTTTATTCTATAGTCCTAAGGATCAGAGGGTGATCGTTAGAACGAATACCTGATTCTTAGAGGATGACTATGTGACGAACCACAATATCATGAGTAGAATTATTCTTGAGGAATTAAAAGGTGAAGTTTCGACTTTAGTACCAAAAGTATAGGAGGGCATACCACAAGTGACTGCACCATGTGTCATAGAAGATACATAGGTGGTACCTCATCGTAGTGGGAGGGTTGTTTGACAACCTAATAGATTCATGTTCTTGGGAGAGTCTTCGAACATGGTCCCTAGCAAACATGAACTTGATCCCTAGACCTATGACGAGGCGCTCCAAGATAAAGATGTGGTATCTTGGCAAAGGGCGATGAATTCTGAGATAGAATCTATGGATTCTAATCATGTCTGGGTCCTAGTAGAACCACCCAATGGTGTAAAAGCCATTGGATGCAAGTGGATCTACAAGAGAAAGAGAGGATCAGACGGGAAGGTTGAGACCTTCAAATCTAGGCTTGTTGCGAAAGGGTATACTCAGAAAGAGGGTATCGATTATGAGGAGACCTTTTCGCCGATATCCATGCCTAAGTCTATCCGGATTCTCTTATCTATTGCCGCTCATATGGATTATGAGGTATGGCAGATGGATGTCAAGACAACTTTCCTTAACGGAAGTCTTGAGGAAACCATCTACATGAAGCAACCAGAGGGATTCATTGCGAAGGGCAAAGAGCATCTTATGTGTAAGCTTAATCGGTCCATTTATGGACCTATGCAAGCTTCGAGATCTTGGAACATCCGCTTTGATGAGGTAATCCAGTCATATGGATTTATTCAAAGTCTGGATGAGTCTTGTGTATACTAGAGATGTGACGAAAACATAGTGGTATTTATTGTACTATACGTAGATGATATTTTGCTCATTGGCAACAACATCAAAGTATTATCAGACGTAAGGGTATGGTTGTCCAAACAGTTTGATATGAAGGACTGGGAGAAGCAGGGCACATCCTTGGAATCAAGGTTATAAGGGATCGCTAGAAAAGGATATTGTGTTTATCTCAAGCTTCATACATAGACACTATTTTAGCTCGTTTTAGTATGAAAAACTCCAAGAAAGGGTTTCTATCTTTCAGACATGGAGTTCCTTTATCTAAGGAGATGCATCCTAAAACATCAAAGGAGATAGAGGAGATAAAGGTGGTTCCTTATGCTTCAGCAGTGGGAAGCCTCATGTATGTTATGTACGAGACTGGATATCTGCTTTGTCGTGGGCATGGTTAGCATATATCAGAGTAACCCAGGTCAGGGACATTGGACTACAGTAAAGCATATACTGAAGTACCTGAGAAGGACTAGGGATTATATGCTAGTTTACCAGGCAGACCAATTACTCCCTATGAGTTATACGGATTCAGACTTCCAATCAGATAGGGACAAAAGTATGTTTACCTCGGGGTATGTGTTTACTTTAGGAGGTGGAGCCATAGTATGGAGGAGTGTCAAGCAGAAATGTGTGGCAGACTCCATCATGGAAGCTAAGTATGTGTCAGCCTCTGAGGCGGCCAAGGAAGCTGTATGGCTCAGGAACTTCATGATAGACTTGGATGTGATTCCTAGTTTGTCCAGCGCTATCACAATTTATTGTGATAACAGTGGTGTAGTTGCAAACTCGAAGGAACCACGAGCCCATAAGGCGAGTAAACACATAGAGCGCATGTACCTCCAGATACGAGAGATCGTAAAGCAAGGAGAAGTTGTTGTCGCCAAGATTGCATCAGAGGACAACTTGGCGGATCCTTTCACTAAGGCCCTTCCAGCGAGAGTTTTTGATAGGCATGTGGATGATATGGGAGTCAGATATATGGCATTGAGAGGACAGCATAGTCTTTTAGTTTAAGTGGGAGATTGTTAGGATATATACTAAAAGTCTTACTTTTATATAGACATCTACGTTTTGAAAGAGAATCACAAGATCACTGTTTGCATATTTATATTAGTATGTGCATATTGTCTGATACATTACATTGTAGTCAACATGGTGTGTGGTGTCGCACAGAAAATCATGTTATTAGTTCCTTATAGAGTATAAGTATAGGCTCACAACTGAGATGGATTTGGACAAACCATCGGGATGGTTGTAGTGTAATTCGATATTGGTTTATCTTGACCATAGAATTACACTAGTACACTTTGTGTGTATTGAGCATGATCAATATAGAGGTGATTCAATTTATACTGACTTTATAATTGAATCAGACCTCAGTTATTATGGAGTACATGCTCTTAATCCCGATATAATAACGGGCACATATACATAATATTTATTTCTTTGATTTACCAATAGTCGAGATTTATTTATTAAATCGATAGGCCCGTTAAGTTGGAAAATAATATTATTTACATGGTGTGTCATTGAATATTGAAGGAAACCGTGTCCTGGTGAGTCGGTTGATGATGTCTCCTTAAGGAGCCTATATCATGTTAAATCATGTAGGTGGACATGGTCCTACATGATGATAAGGTTGAGTGATACTACTCAAAGAGTTAGATATTAATTAATTAAATTGTCAGTAATTTAATTAATTAATAGACATTCGATATCTTAAACACGGGGAGATGTTTGTACTCATAATTGGTGGAGCCCATATTTAAATATGGGGTTGGTGAGGTAAATCAATGAGGATCCTTTAGTGGAATTGATCTTCATTAATGGATCAGGCCTTGATCCATTAGGTGGCCAAGACCCAACTCCTCCTCATGGTCCCTATTGTAGCCCTATATATACCCATGGAGTCATGAGACCAAGGCATCCAATTTGATCATCCAACCCTAAGTCTCTCCTCTCTTCCTCTCTCTCCCTTCTCTCTCCTAGGGCACGCCAGCGGTGAGACAAGGAGGAAGAAAAGCACTTCCTTCTCTTCTCCTTCTCCTCCCTTCTTTCTTTCCACTTGGTGGTCGGCAATCACATAGACAAGGAGGAGACCTTCTCCTCCTTTTGTGTCGTGCGAGAAGAAGAAGGGAAAGGGAAGAAGCCAGCGGGTGAGGAGGGTCTTCTTCCTTGGGGTGCTTAGAGCCGCAAGCTTGGAAGAAGGGGAGAGGAGGTAGTTTCTTCTTTCTGTGCTTGGTGCCACGAGATAGGAAGAAGAAGAGGAGGTCAGTTATGGTTGTTGTGAAGGAGAAGAACTTTTCACTTCTTCTCCATCATCTTTTTCTTCCTTGAAGTGGCTGGCAGCAACACCCTAGGGCCTAGGGTTTTCGGCGCAAGAAGAAAAGGAGTTGTTGGTGGCCTTGTGACTTCGGTTCTTAGTAGATCGTCACCCACACGATGTCCAAGAAGGGGAGGGTCATACAATAGATGATCACAAGGTAAAAGGGAAGGTATAACTTCTCTCATGGTTCCTTTCATTTGATCTTATTAGTTCATGTTGATAATTAATTACTTGTTAATTATTGTTTAATTAATTGTGTTAATTAATTATCTTAGACCCCGATGATAAACATAAAAATTAGCGATCCACTCATCGTCTATTCTGTGGCCAAACGGTTGGACGAGATTGATCGCTAGAACAACACGGTTGTTCAAGCGATCACTCGAATCGGTTAGCACGATGATGAGATGGTCGTTTGAGAAATAGGTCTCTATTCGGATTACAATTTAAATCCATGGACATGGAGAGGTTTCCCATACGCGACCCGGATTCTCCGCAAGGTGGAAACCAACAATACCTTGTGTCTAAATGTGTAGGAGTTTAAGAGCACAAAAAGTTGAGCAGAAGATGCAGTGCACATGATGAATGGCACAAGGAAGGGAGCTGATAGGCTCGGTGCATCCGAGGGATGACACGATTGTGGATGTGGAAGAGTACACCAATGGACGATAAAGTCATGCATGACGTCTGAGGAACGAGAAGCCGGGGAAGAAGCTTATTCAAGGGGATGGCTGGAGTTGGGTTCTGATGAACTCAATTCTGGATGGTTGGATATCACCCAAATGGACAAGGATGGAAGAAAGTCAACTCGGGTGTTAACCTTGACCAAAAGATCAACTGAGGCGCCTCAGTTGCCTCTGGAGGCACCTCAGTTGAAGGGATTAATTCTGCACAAAAGCATAACTGAGGCACCTCATTTGGAACCCGAGGGGCCTCAAGTCAGAACTGAAGCGCCTTAAATCGAAACTTTATCAAAAATGAACATTGACTGCATGGATAATGTTTTATCCAACTGAGGTGCCTCAGGTCCCAACTGAGGTTCCTCTGTCCATGTAAGCACAATAATAACTGTCGGATCGAGATAGAGTGATAGAGGGGGTGAATATCGCTTTAAAGATATTTCGGATTTTTAGAATGGTTGAGTACGCAGTGGAAATAAAACACAGCATACTAACACAAGTCAATTTTATTTGCTTTGGAGTCTTGACCGGCTCCTACTGCAAGACCCACGATCCTTGATCTTTTGTGTTGGGAAATCACTAATAGTCGAATGAATGTACAGATTACAAGATTTTAGTGTGCAATTAAAATAAAATAAATATACCGACTCCTTTTTGAATGAGTTGAAGTTCATCGCTTGGAGAGTCGGATGGCGTTTCGACGTTGTTGAGGCTTTGATCGCACAGCACACAAGAGAACAGAATGATCGTAGAGTGTCAATTGATGTTCTAGGGTGCTGATCTCGACCCCTTTATATAGTAGTCTTTCAAGCACCTGAAAGGCCATTCAGGAGCCCTAGTCGCAGCATCTCGGGCGGCAATTCTATCTGCTACGCAGTCAAACTTCTATCCTGGCTCAGGCGCCCTAGTCCATTTCAGGCGCCTGAGTGCTGACGTGGCTCCTCCACTCAACACTCTCCACGCAAGCTTGACCGTTGTGCCTGCTCAACCACCAGCTGACAGCTCCTAAGTGCTTGAGTCCCATGCAGGCACTATAGTCCAACTGGTACAACTTCTCACCTGTAACAAGGGTTAGTTCCAAACAATAATATAAATAGAATAGATGCAAGTATAGATTCATAGCCAGTGTTGTCTTGGTCCTGACTTTTAGGCTTCACCTACTCCTCTCAGGAGAGTTTACCTGTTGCCAGGGTGGTTGTTAATCCAAGGTAGTTGAATGCTTAATCTTCAAATATCTCCTTGTGTAGATGAAGAAGCCCCTTACAAAACCTTTAAAGCTTAGAGAAGACGTAGACAATGAGTACAGTATTGTTTACACTTAATTTGATGATTAACATTGAGCTAAGGGGCTCTATTTATAGAGCCTAGAAAGATTATCAATATGCTAATGTGGCACATCTCAGGTGCCCGAGTGTAACACAGGCGCCTCAACCGAGTTAGAACTTATCCACATCACAACGACCATAAAATGACTGTAATCCATATCGAGCGCCCAAGTTAACATGGGTGCCTGAGTTGTCAGGTGTCCGAGTTAATACGGGCACCTAAGTTATCGGGTGCTCGAATCTGCTCGAGCGCCCAAGATCAGAAGCTTCAGCAAGCCTCCTTTAGTTCGCTAGTCTTCCGACGCTCTTAGATAATTCTTTATCATATGAAGTTGAGCTCACCCAAACCCAACTTTCTGCTTTTTCCTCGGATGGACTTCTTCTCCAACTTTACGTCCCTCGGACATTGTGCATGCCCTTCTCGTCCACCAATATACTTTTCCGTAATCTTTGTGTCCCTTAGATGCACTGAGCCCATCAGCTCCCTTGTCGTGTCATTCTTCTTGACTGTTATGTCTTTTGCTTGACTTTTTGTACTCCTAAGTTCCTGCACACTTAGACACAGGAATCAATCCAACAAGACCTAATATGACTCGGTTGACCACATCAAAACTATCTCGGGATACATACAATGTAAAATCCATCCAATAATTTATTTCTAGATTTAATTTGGTTTTGAATTTGTTTTTGTGATAGACACAATTTATATCTATCCATAAAAAAATTTTGTGATTTTTTTTATTGCTTTATGAATTTCTATAAATTTCTTATTAAAAATCAAATTTTATTTCTATAAATACTATAAAAATTATTTTTTGAAAACGTTTTGGAAATTAGACATATTTTGACTGATACAAAAAATTATCAAAAGTGTTTAAAGTCAACATATAATTCTTAAAATTATTTTTAAAAAATTCTCAATTTTGTGATATAAAATTATTTTTCTTAAACATAGAAAATTTATTTTGACATGAAAATTATTTTTCTTAATTATTTTGGCACATGGACAAAAATTATTCTATTAATTTTTAAAAAATATATATTTTTTAAATATCTAAAATTTTTTCAGAGATAGATTTTTGTAACTTAAACTTTTTTCTCGAAATAAATTATTTTTGAAAATTTATTTTTGAAATTAACTATTTTTCAAGCATAATTATTTCTTTAAGAAGAAAAATCATTTTTTTACTCAAAAGATATTTCTTAGTTTTTTCCCATAGAAATTTTACCAAATAGGTTTTCTAAATGTTTGTGATATTTTAAAACCCCATTTTTTTTACGTGATTAAAGGGGGAGAGTTTTGAGATTTAAGTTTAGGGGGTGTTTACTTGGTTTACTTATAGTTAACTGCAATATTTGTTGTACCAAATTACATAATTTGTTTTATTATTTTGCATAAATGATGTTTTTTTTTGTGTTTTGGTATACCCTAACTTAAGTCATTTTAATGCACATCAAAAAGAGAGATTGTAAGTACCCTGGGTTTGTTTTGATGTGATCAACTGAGTTAAGCTAAGTTCTGGTTGGTTTGATGCCTTGTATCTAAATGTACAGGAGCTTAGAAGCACAAGAAGTAGAGCGGAAGATGCAGTGCGCGAGATGGATAGCATGGGAAAGGGAGCTGACGAGCCAGGTGCATCTAAGGGGCGATAAGGCTGCAGAAGAGTACACCAGTGGATGAGAAGGACATGTGTGACGCCCAAGGGATGAGAAGCCGGGGAGGAAGCTCGTTCGAGAAGGCCAGAGTTGGGTTCGGGTGTGTTCAATTCTGGATGGCCGAAAATCACCCAAGTGGACGGGGACAAAAGAAAGTCAACTCAAGTGTTGACTTTGACCAAAAAGTCAACTAAGACACCTTAGTTGCCTCTGGAGGCAGCTAAGTTGAAGAGATTAATTCTGAGTAAAAGTCGAGCTGAGGTGCCTCAGTTAGAACTCGAGGCGCCTCAAGTGGAACTCGAGGCGCCTCAAGTTTGAATTGATGCGCCTCGGGTCGGAATTAAGGTGCCTCAGGTTAGAACTTTATCAAAAGTGAACGTTAGATACATGGATAATGTTTTATCCAACTTATACACCTCAGGTCCCAACTAAGGCGCCTCAATGTCATGTCAGCACAACGGTAACTTCTTATTTTGAGCTATAAATAGACCCTAGAGCTAGGAAGAAATGACAATAACTTGTAATAATTTTCCTAGTCTTTCTACAAGCTTTCCAAAGATTGTAAGAGGCTTCTATGACCAAGTAATTCCTAGTCTCTTACTTCATTTAATTTATGTTGTTCTTGTTCATTTTAACTGCTTACCTAATGATTGCAAAGAAAGTGCAAAAGATCATATTTATATTTGTAAGGTTATTCATTCCCCTCTAGCCGACCTGCACAAGATCTACACTAACAACTTGATTCCATCTTGTTTAATGTATAATTCTCTGACCAACCTCGTAACCCATAAAGCTTCCTTCACTACTTCTGCTGCTGCCTTGTACTATGACTCTGTAGCAGACAATGCAACAATAAATTGTATCATAAACTTCCAACAGATAGGTCCTCCTACCACAATGAACACGTATCATGTAGAAGACCTATCATCTAAATCTCCTACATAGTATATATCTCTGTACCCAACAACTGAAGAATCTTTCAGTTGTCTACTGAACATGATATCATAATCAGTTGTATTTCTCAAGTATCTGAAAATGTACTTCACAATATCCCAATGTGGTCGACCATGATTTGAGAGAAACTTGCTTACCATACTAACTACTTACACCAAATCTAGTCTCGTGCAAATCATGACATACATCAGACAACCAACTACACTGGCATAAGGAACCTTTAACATTTCTTAGATCTCCTCATCCATCTTTTGGCATTATATACTAGATAACTTGAAGTGATGTGCCTTACATCAGACAACCAACTACTTCTGCTTTTGGCATTATATACTAGATAACTTGAAGGACTTTGCATTCTTCATGTTGAACCTATCTAACACATTCTCCACATAGCTACGTTGAGACAATCATAATCTCCCTATAGCTATATCCTTGTGAATCTCCTTCACAAGAATCTTCTTGGCGTCATCCAAATCTTTTAAGTCAAATTCCTTACTTAGCAACCTCTTCAATTTGTCAACATCTTTCTTCTTCTTTGCAACAAGTCACTTGCACGCTATAGCTCATTTTTCCTCAGAAAGCTCCACTAAATTCCACATTTGATTATCATGCAATGACTTTATCTCCTCCTCTATAGCAGGCATCCACTTATCCTTCTCAGAGTTTAGTACCACCTCCTAAAAAAATATAGGATCTCTGCTACTGGTGATGAGTGCATATGACACCAAGTCCTTGAATTAGTATATGGTCGGTAACATTACAACTCATCTTGTTCTGCCACCAGCTATAGTACAATGCTTCATGTGCTATGAGCTAGAATCAACAGAATCTTGAGTCTCTAGCTCCACCTGCATAACATCTTTCTCCTTGTTGTTATGTTGTGTTTCCTTTCCTTCTTCCTGAGTATATTATAGTATGACTTTCTTGTCAAACACCACATCTTTATTCATCACCACCTTGTTTGCTTTAGGATCCCAAAGCATAAAGTCATTAACTCATTCTAATACCACAAAAAAATGTACTGCTTTAACTCTGCATCTGGCTTTGATCTTTCTTCATTCTGCACATATAGCCAGCCACCTAAAAACTTGAAGATGAAAGTAATCTGTCGGATTCCCCATCCATACTTCCTTTGATACTTTGTCTTCTAGTGTTAAATACGATAAATTAGAAACCCAACCCCAAAAGTTTTCTAGAGTCGATTTTAGGGTTTTCAGGCCTACGGAGGAGGCTTTAGGGCGATACTGGGATCACCAAGGATTTAGAAGACTCAAAATGTTTAAAGATTGAAAATCAAGGGTGAAAGATAGATACCTAGGATTTGGAGGACTATTTGGCTTAACAACCAAAAATTAAGGATGAAGAGATGCAATAACATAAACTAGGAGTACTCAAGTGCAAAAGGCACCTGCACTTATATCCCCACCCTTCTCCATTTTCCTCGCAGCTTCCGCCAAGACTTCCTCCTCCTCCCGATCTAACCACCGTCCTCTCCCCTTGAGCACCGATGCCACCTTCTTCTTCTCCATGCGTGGGATAGATTAGATCTAACTGCTATGATCGAGGATGTTCCTTGCAATCGTCGCCAACTGGCAAGTACCGAAACCTCATTTTCTTCTCTCTTAGGCACACAGGTTAGATCCGCTCTTCGATTGCACAACCTCGCATCAGATCGGGACGGACCAGGCAATTCTTGGGGGGATCTACAGCACCGCTGGAGTCCTCGTCCTAGAGCAGTTCAGCATTTCTAGGTAAGTGTGTTTGGGGTGGTAGCTTGGGTTCTCGTCAATGCTTGTGCGATGTGTTCTGTCTCCATCGGTGAACCCTAATCTGTCATCCATTGCAACTTTTCTTAGGGGTCTTGGTGAATTGGTGTTGGCATGGCAAGCTAGCTCAGATTCGGCCACTGGTTTGGGGCATGGGAGTTCCAGCGACCAGTGAGGTAAGGATTCATTTTCAGTATTAGTTTTGGATGATCTGTGAATGCTACTAGATAGATCGGAGTTGTGATCGAATCTCGAATTTGGTAGTGTCTGTTGATTTGGATCAATGTCGTGTACTCTGTTGTGGCTTTTTCTTCTTATCACAGCTTGGTTTTGGGGTTGAATCGTGTTTTAGTAATGGTTTCTCTTGAGATTCGATCTGAAATCCGATGTGAGATTAGGTTGAGATTTCTGTGAACTGAGATCTAATACGGTGTATGGATGTTTTGGATATCAAATTTTTGGCACCGTTGGCCAGAGACTATTTTAGATTAATATTAGTTAATAGGTAATTTGGTTATTCTAGACACTTTTCTTTTTGGTTAATAAAATTTCTGCATTTTCTTATTTTTTGAATAGCTTTGCAATTTAATTTTTATTCTTATAATTCTATATTTTTCTTATTCGAAATAATTTTGATTTGGAACTTGCACTTTTATATGCAAAGGTCTAATATTACAGAAAATCTATTTCCTATTGATACTAAGAAAGAAATATCTAAAGACAATTAGAAGAAGAACAAATACAGTTCACCATGGCAAACATACCTCCGAACGACTATGCAACACCTTATATAAGGGGCCCCAGGTCTAGCATCATCAGACCTTCTATTGAAGCAAATAATTTTGAAATCAAATCAGCTATGATCTCTGTAGTTCAACAAAACCAATTTGGGAGAGGGCCCACTGAAGACCGAGACCAACACAGAGAAATTTTCTATAAGATTTATGGAACTAGGAAGATGAATAGTCTTCTAGTTGAAGTCATCAGATTACATCTATTTGGTTTTTTTAGGGATAGAGCCAAAGCTTGGCTCAATTCATTTCCAGCCAACAACATCACTACATGGGAATAATGCGAATAGAGATTCTTGGAGAAGTTCTATCCTCCATGTAAAATTGCTCATATGCGAAACCTTTTTGCAAGCTTCGGGGAAAATGATGGGGAATCTTTTTATGAAGCTTGGGACAGATTTAAAGGTATGTTAAGACTATGGCCCCACTATGGATTGGAGAAATGGCTTGTTATACACACTTTCTACTATTAAATCAATTATCAAACAAAAGTGTCCTTGCACTACAACAAAAATACTCTTTACAAAGGTGAAAAACTGTTGTAAAAGACCCCAAAAAATTATTGTAAAATGATGCGTTGAGAAAGATAGGATCAATTGATGAGCGTAGATTTGATATTTTTTTATCCTTATTTTCATGCTCATTCACTTGCTTTTGTTGGTTTAATTCTATGTTATTACACCCTATTTCATATGATTTTGCTACTTTATTTCTTTTTGGGTCAGAGATCTTCTCTTTACTTGTTTTCATTGATATGGTGTAATTTGGAGTGGAAATGGAGCGGAACCGGAGCTAAATGAGAGTCGGAGCCAAGGCTGGAAGCAAATTGTAACTCCAGTCTCGCGCACAGCTAGGTCATGTGGGGAAGCACAACCAGGTTGTGCCATTTGGCACAGCCAGTGCTCTGATCATGCGATGGTTCCCAGTTACCACGCCTGGGCTGAGCCAACTTCGCCGAAATTGGCACGGCCGGTCCATGCCATTCAGCCCGCCCCCGTGCCTTGGCAATGTTGGCCTCACCGGAAAGAGCGCGGCCCTGCTCATCGACCGTGCCCTGTTTCCATAACAGGGCATGACATGGATGTGACATTTGGCATGGTCATGCCCTGGATTCTATGGCAAGGCACGGCTAGGCCGTGCCAGGCAGCATGACCTGTGTCGTCGCCCATGCGCCCCCTATAAATGGGGGCTCTTCCCTTTGGAAAGGAGATCTTGGGATCTTTGGTCTTTTGGCCTAGGATTTTGCCCTAGGTCCTTAGGGAAGGATCCTCCCCTCTAAGGGAGACCCTAGAGCCTCTCCCATCGCCTCTCAATGCCGTCCAACTCCGAAGCAAGAAAGACCTTCAAGAAGACCCACACTTCGACGATAAGGCTCTATTCCCCTTTCTCTCTAAGTTTTGGATTATAGAGCATATATTTATTGTCTTCTTGTTGTATTCTTCTTGTAATGGAGTAGTTCTCCAATCTAGGATGTAGGGAGTAGCTAGGATGTGATGATGTTAGATAAACTATATATTAATGCATTTTTCTTTACAATGAAATGACTATGCTTTGTTTTATATGTATGTTGCTCACCATGTGTTTGTGGAAATACTTGAATGGTAGATACATATAGTTGTGAGTGTTTGGCCACCACGTAAAGGCAGTGTTCGAGCGCTCCGTGACAAAGGTATCCTTTCAACCGGACGTCTCGGGTATTATCTCGAAATGGAGGTCAATCTCTTATAAAAGGTTAGCTAACACCACCTAATATGTTTTTCCCAATCCTATATTAGGAAGTGCTGAGTGTATCCTAGAACCATATGACCGAGGAGCCTGTGACAGTGTCCAACCTTTAACCGGACTCTCTAGGTTACCTCTTCTACTTAATGACATTGGATATTAAAGGGGGAAGCACTTTGGTGCGCTTTTGCAGGGCTAACACCGGTACATAGTTAGAATCTCTACAAGAATACAGATACGGAGATTAGGATGATCTCTCTCTTTTTCTCCCTCTTCTCTTCTTCTCCTCTCTTTCTCCCTCCCTCTAGCAAGTTATTCTCTGTCACGACCTAGTGAAGTCTAGATAGCTAGCATTTGCTTAATCGACTGGTGCTTAATCAACAATCTCTGTGGATCGATATTTTATTACTTGACAATATTTTCATGCACTTGCGGAAGACGCTATCAAGTTTTTGGCATTGTTGTCGGGGACTATTCGTATTAACATTAGTCGATAAACATTTAGCTAGTCTAGACACTTTTTCTTTGTTTTTGTCTATAACATGCTTTTCCATTTCTTTTCCTTTGTTTTCTAAATCTGTTTTCTTTTTATATTTTTAGTTTGCATTAGCTAACACAAACATTGTTGGGTGTCTTAGATATTTTTATCATATATTTCCATAGATGCATATGCTAATCTTTTTGAAGGTTTCAATGAGGACTATAAATCAGAAGAAGATTAATACGAGCTCCTCTTTAGCAATTGTGGTAGCACAACTCATCCAGCTACTATATGCCACTTATTTCACCAAGCTGCTAGCACTTTGACAGAACTTCAGTGCTTGTTTCAACCTATACATCATATTATGGATGAACCAACATCAAGCATTGATAGCCATTATTGGGGAAATATGCAAACTCAGAACTGTCAACCTCAACAAGTCCCCGAGTAGCTTGTGTATTTCCAACAACAGTAGCATAACCCCTGATCCACCTCAAGATTGGATGGAATTTGAACATCATGACTACAGAAGCTTACAAAGTGTTGAGCAAACTTTTCAGACATGCCAGAGTCTGCCAGAAATTCAAGATGATTCAATATTTGATGAACTACATGAAACACACCACATTGAGATAACTTCCCGGGAAAATTTCCAAGATGAAGAAAATTCCACTCCCAATCAGATGGACACCACAGAGCAAGATCTAGAAGATCTTATAGTGCAACGAGGGATCCTATTTCTAATGGCCCTATGACTAATTGTAAGTGCCCCAGGTGAGTTTGAAGTGGTCAATCGAGTCAAGTTAAATCCTATTATGTTTGATCCTTGTGTCTAAGTGTGCAGGAGCTTAGGAGCGCAAGAAGCCGAGCAAAAGACGTAGCAGTCGCGAAGGATGGTACGGGAAGAGAGTCGACGGGTTCAGTGCATCTGAGGGACGTGGATGTCTGTAGAAGAGTGCGCTAGTGGAGCGAGAAGGACGCGTGTGACGTCCGAGGGACGAGAAGCCGAGGGAAAGCACATTCGAGGAGAAGACCGGAGGAGGGTTCGGGTGAGCCCAACTTTAGAAGACTCGAGATCACACAAAAAGACCCACTGGAGACTGGTTAGCAGAATACTGACCAAAAGTCAATCGGGTGCTCGTATTCACTCGGGCACTCATGTTCCCGAGCGCCTCAGTCAATACAGGCTTCCGAGAAGCCAAACTTCATCCAAAAGTAGTCATTTACGAACGTTGCGACTTGGATAACCCCTAAGTCACGTGTCAGACGCCCCTATGCACTCGGTCGTCCGTATAAGGCCACGTTAACAACTCAATAATCTTCACTGGGGCTATAAATAGACCTCTAGAGCAGAGTTACATTTATCAATTCATTGTACATGAATCTGTTCTAGTTTTCATTGTTCTTCTGAGTTCAAATTTGTGTAAGAGGCTTCTCCACCCCAAGGAGTACATTTAGAGAATGAGATTTGATTTGCCTTGAATTAGCAACCATCTTGGTTAAACTAATTTAGAGAATGAGCTTCTCCGCCCCAAGGCCCCTATGTGGATAACCCTTGAGCCACATATCAAGCGCCCTTATACACTCGGGTGCTAGTATATGGTCACGTCAGCAATCGGATAAACTACATTGGGGCTATAAATAGACCCCTAGAGTTTAGTTACATTCATCAATTCATTGTACACGAATCTGTTCTAGTTTTCATTGTTCTTCTGAGTTCAAATTTGTGTAAGAGGTTTCTCCGCCCCAAGGAGTATATTTGGAGAACGAGTTTTGATTTGCCTTGGATTGGCAACCATCCTAGCTGCAAACCAAGTAACTGGTTGTGCCTATTTTATTTCCGTTATAATTTCTCTTATGTTATGTTTTGCTTGTTAAACTAATTTCTCTCTTTGTTAGCAAAACAAAAGATTGTTTATATTTGCAGGGATAATTCGCCCCCCTCTTATTGACCGCACGATTCCCAACAAGTGGTATTAGAGCAAGGACACTCCAGAAGGACTAATCACTATCTGAAGCACATATAAAATGGTTGGACCAGTTATCTACCTGCCAAAATTCGAGGGAGAGTTCGCTATTTGGAAGCGAACAAGGCAGGTATTTTTTTAAAACTAACTTTGATGTATTACTAATCATGAAAAATGACTTTGAAGTTCCAAAAAACGTCGACAATAAAGATTAAGGAAAAAGAAGTTAGGCAAAAGAATTCTATCTGCTAACTATACCACTTGTGTAAGAAGTCAACCAAATCGAGACTTACCAATCAGTGAAGGAACATTGGGAAAAGTTCCTAGAACTCCACGAAGGTAGTTCTGAAACAAAGCTGGCAAAACAAAATGTGCTCCGCAACCAACTCAACAACCTTCGAATGGTTTGATCTATTAAGAACCTCCGTGATATGAAGTTAATATTATGTTAGACTAAGTTTTCATTAGCTTAACTCTTTTGGATTTTGGATAAAATTGGCTTTAGATTCATTTAGATCAGTATGGTGATAGAGATTTGATCCTAGTGATTGTCATAAGTCTCCATTTTGGATGATTGAATTGGCTTAGATGTTCTTCCTATTTCCTTACCATGGGAGCTAGAGTTGGGATTGGTTGGAGGATGTCTTGGTTTAGGAGGTTCTAAATCCTATTTGGTTTTCCTTGTCGTAAGGTTAAAGGATGATGATCTGTTTTGCTATAGCCAAATGTTACTTAAAACACTAAGGTTGAGGTTGGGATCACAACTTAAGTCCTCCATTTTGTGTTGTTATGTTGCCGTGAGCTAATTAGTTTATGGGTTAGTTTTATTTGAGGTGATCACTTGAGTTAAACCTAACCCCAATCTAGCAAGGACTAACCATTTAATTAAGTGTAATTAAATGAAATACGAGGGGTGTTGGATCGTAGATGTCCGCTAGAGGGGGGTGAATAGCGGTTTGTCATTGTTCTCTACAAAGTTGTTAGCGCAGCGGAAATTCAAAGGAAATAATCTAACAATAGAACATTGCTAACACAAACCGTTTTACTTGGTATCCACCCCGGTCGGGTGACTAATCCAAGAATCCGTCGGTGGATCACTCCCCGGATAACTTCCGGCTAGCCTTCGTCGCTCCTTGTGGGTGCAGAAACCTTGCAACAATCAAAAGCACACTCAAGGCACAAAGGAGACTACTAACAATCCTTAACCAAGCTTGTTTCGTCAAGAAACACAGCCACCACGAAGTCCTCTTTAAATAGGACTCGGGGCTGATTTCTCGTTACTAGTCGACTGCCCTGGGGGCAGTCGACTGGTGCCAGCCAAATTCTACCGTTGCACACCACCGTTCGAATTTTAGCCAACTCACCAGCCACCAACCAGTCGACTGCCCCCAGGGCAGTCGACTGGTCCCAGGGCTGAGACCTTTCTGTGAGTTCCATCAGTCGACTGCTACCAGGCCACTCGACTGGTCTACTCACCCACCTAAGGTTACCCTTACTGAGTACATTCCACTTCGCACTCAAATCCTAGGATTTCCCGAGTATAATCACACTGCACTCGTACCCTCACGACTCGACTGACTCCTCCTCCGCAGCCTCGACTGTTGCCTTCGCGCCCTCTTCATCTTCGACTCCCGTCCCTCGGATGCACGCAAGCCTCCAGCTTGCCTCCATGCCATCCTTCACGCATGCCTCGAAGTCCGCGCCCATCATCTTATCGTCCCTGCTCTCCAAGGTCCCTCAGGTGCACACAAGCCTCCAGCTTGTTTCCATGCCACCCTTCACCATACCGAGGCCGTCCAGTCAAGTCCATATGTGTACCTGTACATCCTGCACACTCAACATACACATATAAGAACACAAGAGTAAACCTAACTTAAACCCTTTGCCCAAACATCAAAACTCATGATCACTCCGGATCATTGGATATTAAAGGGGGACCTTTAACCGGACTCTCTAGGTTACCTCTTCTACTTAATGACATTGGATATTAATGGGGGAAGCAATTTGGTGTACTTTTGCAGGTCTAACACTGGTACATAGTTAGAATCTCTACAAGAACATAGATACGGAGATTAGGATGATCTCTCTCTTTTTCTCCCTCTTGTCTTCTTCTCCTCTCTTTCTCCCTCTCTCTAGCAAGTTATTCTCTATCACAACCTAGTGAAGTCTAGATAGCTAGCATTTGCTGTAGCGACCCGCCTTCTCTACCTTAGACAGACCGTTACTTGTCTACTTCTTGACTCTAATGCACGACTAAAAATGCGAAACTTTCTTTTTTTTTCTTTTATTTCTATCTAAGAATGATATTCTAACTTTAATAGTCATGCATGATACAATGGCACACTTCCTTTCTCTAAAATTTGTAAAGAAAATACTTATTGGACTTGCCCTTAACTTGCTTTATTTTTTTTTTCCTCCTTCTCTTTTTTTTTCAAAAAAAACAAAACAACATTCATTTTAACTGCTTTGCCAGGATTTAACCCCTAGAGCTCTTAGTTGTAACACTAAAGCACTAACCAGCTGCCCTACACAGCTTCTCTTTAATGGTACCAATCGACTGCTATATAGTAGTCGACTGATACCAGGCGACTGACCTTTTGGCAGGCGCCTGGTGCATCGAACAGAAGCTACTGTTCGATAGGGCAGGTGACTGGTCCTGTACCAGTCGACTGGCACGCCTGAAAACCAGCATTTCAGACCTGAAACTCATCTCCATTCATCCACAAAACATATACTTCCAAGCCATACAAAGGCATAACACCATTTCTATACTCTATACTAGTCTTCTAAACATTTTAGCCAATCAAGACAACTTCATAAACTTGAAATTAGGACTTTTATGGAAGTAAATAAGTTATGAAAATCTATATGAACTTTAGATTAGAGTTTGTACCAAATTTTGTATCGATATTCAAAACTACTCACGCTCATACTCATCCAATGCAATCATAAGGATATATATACCAAATAGAATGACATGGAATCTTTACTCGTGGTTTTAAGACATGCAAAATATCTAAAACGCAAATACTTGGATAAATTCTATGTGATCTAACTTAAACTAAGAATCTGTAACAAATGCACTTTAAGTCTTTTATTCATCTTGTCCCAAGGACCTCTCCAAGGTCAGCCACCACACACACGTCGCTCAGCACCGCCTCGTCGCCTTCCTTCAGAATTGCTTGCCATTACCGTTACATGCAGCAAGAGGAAATGCAACTAATAAGCATAAAGCTTAGCAAGTACTATCTAGCTCACAAAATCTCGAAATGTGCAAGCATGCTTTTTAAACAATGTGAAATCACATGAGATACTTTTATGCTTAAAAGAAACACTAAAAACATGTATAACTCAAAACATGCATACTCAAGCATTAATAAGTCTTAACTCACTTTTTCTTGGCTTAACTTGAAACTTTAGCAATTCTTTAACTTTAAATCTTTCTTTAACTTTTAGAAAACTTCCTTAAACTTTAGAAAAACTTTGCTAAAGCATATACTTGAAAATAATAACTCACTTGGATCCATTTAAGACGTAAGTACCATCTTATGCGCGTTCCCTAAAAGGTTGGGGTAGCGAGCCACCAATCCTTATAGAGCAGACCTTGGTCTACCAGGGCCAAGACCTTGGAATTGGACACCTGGATTTCTTTAACGACGCCCTTGGACGCCGGGTACTGGCCTTAGAAAATAAAATACTTACTTTTTCTTATCTTGAATGCCTTGGCATTTTAACGAGCACTTGTGTGCCCAAATCCCTAAGTCTTGACTTTTGGGGATTTCTTAAGGCCTTGGCCTTTTCTTTTCTTCTCTTTTCTTTTCTCATATCTTTTCTTAGACCCTAACCTCATATAGGGTACTTAATTAAACTTATACAAGCATGGATTTAAACTAGGGTTACATGCAAAATCATAAACTAAAGGAAAATTGTATTTTTAACTTTCTAACGGGAAAAACTTACGGAAAACCGCCTCTTACTGCAGGTGAGCAGTACTTACTTCGATATCTTGGACATACAACCAAGAACGGCGTTGGAGGTTCCGGAGAAACTCGGAGTCTCGGAGATTTCTTCGCGCTCACGCGTTCCTCTCGTCGCGGGGATCCCGAATATCGGAAAATCTCTCGGAGGAGAGCCTTGGCCGGCCACCGGAGGAAAGTCCTAGGGCTTGGTGTGGTTTCGCCCAAGAGAGGGGAAGAGGGGCGGCGTGCGTGTGGCTTGGGCGAGGAAGAGGGCTTTGGTTGAGAGAAAAATAAAATTTCTCTCTTTAATTATTTATTTATACTTAGGGTATTTAAGTCCAACTTATAACTTAACTTAATATCTCTCCATTTTCTTTCAGCACACCCCTACTGGGGCTCCTGGTTAACCCGACCAACTTAAGTCGTTGGTCCAATGGGAGGTCTCGGGTTCAAAACTCGTCCAGGCAATTTTTTGTCGAAAACTCTATTTCTTTTAATAAAAATACTAAACGGGCTCGGAAAATTCCATAAAAATATTCTAAAAATTCCTAAAAATATCTAGAATATTTCTAAAACATTTTTAAATAGTTCTAAGGACTTTAAGAACTTCAATATGGAAATTTCGGGGTGTTACAATCCCCCATACCTTATGAAAAGTTCGTCCTCGAACTTAAAATAATTCTGGATATTTTTCTCTCATGCTGTCTTCACGTTCCCAAGTAGCTTTCTCATGCTTTTGATTCTGCCAGATGACCTTCACTAGTGGCACTTCTTTATTTCTTAATCTTTTAACTGCTTTGTCCACTATCTGTGTCGGTCTGCTCTCATAGCTAAGATTTTCTTGGATCTGTACTGACTGAGGCTGAATCACTTGGCTAGGATAGTGAATACACTTCTTTAGCATAGAGACATGAAATGTACTGTGGATAGCTGACATATCCCCTGGCAAGTCCAGCTCATATGCTACCTTACCAACCCTCTTTATGATCTTGTAGGGTCCTATGTAGCGAGGACTTAGCTTGCCCTTTTTGCCAAATCTCATCACTCCCTTCATAGGAGCGACCTTGAGGAATACTGAATCTCCAAATTGGAATTCCAGTGGCCTACGGCGTGTGTCAGCATAACTTTTCTGTCTACTCTGGGCAGTCTCAATCCTCTGGCGGATCGTCTGGATAGCCTGAGTGGTCTCATCTACAAGCTCAGTCTGGCTGCCTATTTCTGACTTCATCTCTTTCTTTTCACCAGCTTCTTGCCAACATATGGGTGATCTGCATTTTCTGTCATACAATGCCTCATAAGGTGCCATCCTGATGGTGGCCTAATAGCTATTGTTGTAGGCAAACTCAGCTAAGCACAGAAATTTGCACCAACTACCTTTAAAGTCCAACGCACAAGCCCTGAGCATGTCTTCTAAAATCTGATTTACTTTCTCTGTTTGTCCATCTGTCTGGGGATGGAAAGCTGTGCTGAACTGAAGTCGGGTGCCTAGGGCGTCCTGAACACACCTCCAAAAATGGGAGATGAACCGCCCATCTCTGTCAGAAACGATCGACTTCGGAACTCCGTGAAGCCTGATCACTTCTTTCACGTACAGCTGTGCTAACTGCTCTACCGAATGCGATAACTTGATGGCTAGGAAGTGGGCAGACTTGGTCAATCTGTCCACTATCACCCATATTGCATCGTGTCCATGGGCGGTCCTTGGGAGACCTGTGAAAAAATCCATGGATATCTCTTCCCACTTCCACTCTGGAATGGGAAGAGGCTGCAGAACTCCTCCTGGTCTCTGGTATTCTGCTTTGACTCTCTGGCAGGTCAAGCAGGTACTAATATATCTGGCCGCGTCTCGCTTGAGTCCAGACCACCAGAACCTTTGCCTTAAATCTTGGTACATCTTGATAGAACCAGGATGCATAGAGTACGGGGTACTGTGGGCTTCTTCTAAAATATTCTTTCTTAGTTCCTCATCATTGGGGACGCAAAGGCGGTCTCCAAGATAGAGGATGCCACTATCTGATACTTGAAACTCTGAATTTTCTGCCTCTTGGATCTCCTGCTTGATCTTCTGGATCTCTGGGTCTTCACTTTGCTTTCTTTGTATATCCACAAGCAGGGTTGACTCTAGAGTCAATGCAGAAAGTTGCCCAATTATTACCTCGACTCCAAAATCCTTTATTTCTTTCTGAAGTGGTAGAGACAGTGATGATAGGGACATCAGTGCTGCACAGGATTTTCTGCTCAGTGTATCTGCCACTTTATTAGCTTTACCTGGGTGGTAGAGGATTTCACAGTCATAATCTTTGACCAACTCTAGCCACCTGCGCTGCCTCATATTCAGATCCTTCTGAGTGAAGAAGTACTTCAAACTCTGATGGTCTGTGAAGATTCTGCACTGCACTCCATACAGGTAGTGTCTCCAGAGCTTCAGTGCAAAAACCACAGCTGCTAGCTCAAGGTCATGAGTAGGGTAATTCTTCTCATAGTCCTTGAGCTGTCTGGAGGCATATGCTATTACTTTACCGTCTTGCATGAGGACAGCTCCAAGGCCCATCTTGGATGCATCACTGTAGATGTCAAAGGCCTTGTCACTCTCTGGAACAGTCAGGATGGGAGCACTAGTCAATCTTTTCTTCAGTTCTAGGAAGCTGTGCTCGCATTTATCTGACCACTCAAACTTCTGATTCTTTCTGGTCAGGACTGTGAGAGGAGAGGCTATTCTGGAAAAGTCCTCCACAAATTTTCTGTAGTATCTTGCCAGGCCTAAGAAGCTTCTGATTTCACTGGCATTCTTGGGTCTACACCAGTTGCTGACTGCTTCTATCTTGGCTGGATCAACTTGAATGCTTTCTTTGGATACAATGTGACCTAGGAAGGTCACCTGATCTAGCCAAAACTCACACTTTGAGAATTTTGCATAGAGCTACTCCTGCTGAAGGATCTGCAGCACTATCCTCAAGTGTGTAGCATGGTCCTCTGCAGTCTGTGAGTATATGAGAATATCATCAATAAATACAACGACGAATTTATCGAGATACTCCCTGAAGATGTGGTTCATCAGCACCATGAAGACTGCTGGAGCATTGGTTACTCCAAAAGGCATCACTACAAATTCGTAGTGGCCGTATCTTGTCCTGAAGGTCGTCCTGGGGATGTCACTTTCTTTAACCTTTAGCTGATGATACCCAGAACGCAGATCTATCTTCGAGAACACTGTAGCCCCTTTGAGTTGATCAA
>JAGFNQ010000943.1:373437-393157 GCA_024364735.1 Boesenbergia rotunda
GATGGAACTCTAATTTGACTTCTCCAATAATTGAAGTTCTCGCCGGAGAATAGCGGTGGACGGGCACTGTTCCACTCTTGGTTGGCCATTTAGTTTAAACCTCGTACACACAAGAAATAACAAAAAAATGTACCAAGACTTGGTCTTAGATTAGTAGTGCGGGAGAGAGAAAAAATAATCCAAAATAAATCTTACACGAATTTCGAGGTAAAATATTAAAATAATAAAAAATTTATGACGAATTTTTGAAAATATTAGCTTTATCAATTTTGATTAATGATGAAAAAAGTAAGAATTCAATGTTTGGGAAAAATTTGCTCGATTTAATGTAGCACGAATTTCGAGAAAAAATATTAAAATAATAATAAAAAAGTTTATGACAATTTTTGAAAATTGATCGTTTTATCAATTCTGACTTATAGTGAAAAAATAAGAATTGAAAATTGAAAAAGGCGTACCTACAGATATTATTTATTTGAAAATAAAGATCGAGTGGTGTTGCACCAACCTCGATTAACGAGAAAGAGATGAAATAAAATAAAATTTTCGTAAATCCAAAAAAAAACTCTCAAATTGGTGGTTGCACCAAATTTGAGCTTCCCCGCTCTGATACCACTTGTTAGGACCAAAAGGAATTAGGATACCTCCACAATGGCATGATATTGTCCACTTTGGGCCTAAGCCCTCATGGTTTTGCTCTTGGGCTCTCCCTAAAAGGCCTCATGCCAATGGAGATACCATATTCCTTATAAACCAATGATCTTCCCATGTGTTTCTCAATGTGGGACTAAGTTTGCACCCTTGCAACCTCTAACAAAGGTTAGGGTGTTATCTTGTTATTTGATATGTGTGATTGAGTTTGCAGGACATGGAGAATCACACATGGAGGACATATCCGAGGGACGAGAGCCGAGGGAAGAGGACTCCAAGGTCAAGCCGGGAAGTGGACTTCAAAGGGCACACGTGAAGGGTGGCATGGAGGCAAGCCGATGGCTTGCGTGCGCATCCGAGGGACGATAACCGGTGGAAGAGGACTTCAAGGGGCAAGCCAAGGGAGTGTACTTGAAGGCACACGTGAAGGAGGGTCTTCAGAGTGAGGAGGAGTGTTTTTGTAAGCTGGGCAGTCGACTGGGAGTGAATCAGTCGACTGTTAGCAAGAGACTCAAAACTCCAGAAAGATCAGTCGACTGCCCCTGGGGCAGTCAACTGGTAACCTCGAAAACTAGCCGTTGAGTTAGCCATTGGCTAGCTTTTAAAGCTGGGCCTGTCAACTGCCCCAGGGGCAGTCGACTGGTATCGGGCTGGACAGCTTTTGGAGTTGTCCTTTACCCTATTTAAAGGGTGACTTTTTGGCACGTCAAAAGTACGGTTCTTGAGGGTACCAAAGTGTTGTTCGTGCTAAAAGTCCTCAGTTCTTCCTCTCGCTTTCAATTCCATCTTGTAAAGAGGAAGAAGATAACCTTGTAAAGGTTTTCTCCATCTTGAAGGAGGTTTTTCATAGTGGAGGTGGTGTGCTCGTGTGGATCCTTGGATTAGTCACCTCTCTGAGGTGGATACCAAGTAAATGAAGGTGTTATCATTGTTTTCATTATTTTTCTTGTGTTTTGCTAACCCTTCTTGTAGAGAAAATTGAAAATTACTATTCACCCCCCCCTCTAGCAAGGGGCCACGATCTAATAAGTGGATCTAATAAGTGGTATCAGAGCCGGTTCGTTTCGGGAGAACTAACTGTTGACCGGAGCAATCAAAGAATGGTGTTTCAAGAGGGATATAGCAACGCAAGGCCACCGTTCTTCGACGACAATGACTTCACCTATTGAAAAGGTAGGATGGAGTATTACCTCATGAATGACATGGAAAATTGGTTGAGTGTTGTAGATGGCTTCGATGCACCCGTAAATGAAAGAGGAGAGTCACTACCGATGAGAAATTGGACCAAGGAGATGATGAAGAAGACGCAAGCCAATGCGAAGGCCACCACAACGCTTCAATGTGGATTATCAAAAGAACAACTAAACAAGGTGAGGCCTTTCAAGAGTGTAAAGGAACTTTGGGAGAAGCTTGTTGAGCTCAACGAAAGATCCAATTAGTCAAGAAGGGCAAAGAAGGACCTCTTAGTCGCACAACTACAATCGCTCTCAATGAAAGCCAATGAAACGGTAAGCCAATTACATGGAAGGGTCAAAGAAATAATCAACGAACTCCTTGTCATTGGTGAGAAGGTTGAGAATCGAGATATTGTGAGGTATGTTGTTCAATCATTCCCTAGGACTACCTTGTGGGTATCAATGGTTGATGCCTACAAAGTTTCGAGGGATCTCTCTACGGTAAAGTTAGATAATTTGTTTTGTGAATTTGAATTACATGAGCAAGCTAACATTTCTATTAAAGAGAAAGGTGTAGCTTTTATTGTAGAAAAGGAAAGGAAAAAGAAGAAAGAGAAGAAGAAGGTTGTCTACTCGTCATCATCCGACTCGGAAGGGTTAATCACTTCAATGGATAGCGACCAAGAAGCCTACATGTAAGGAAAATGCGAAGAGCTTTTAAAAGTTTTTCTAATAAATCTCATGATAGGAAAGGGTCAAAGAGTAAGAGCAAGGAAAAGGAGATCATTTGCTATAATTGCCATCAAGAGGGGCACATGAAGAATGAGTGCCCACAATTAAAGAAAAGGGAAGAAAAGAAGGAGGAGAAAAAGAAGGGTGACAAGAAGAAATCCAAGGGAAAAGAAAAGAGTGCCACAAGTCTCAAAGCTACTTGGGATGTTCCATCTTCATCGGAGGAAGAATGAGATCATGTGTCACACTTTGCACTAATGGGAGTGGACAACTTGGAGTCATCCGAAGATGAGAGGAGTTCAAGTAGTGTAGATGAAGGTGAAGGCTCATCATCCGAATCCGATGTATCGGTAAGTGAGGTATATAACTTACCCACCTCTACTCTTGTTAAGATAATTACTAGTACAAATGATGATTTGGCTAGAGCTAGGAAGAAAGTTAAGGAATTGAAAAATGAAGTTTGCATGCTCAAATTAGAATCCATGAAACATAAGGACAATGTGCATGTTTCTTCTACCGTTTCAAATGATTCATGTTTAGAAAAGGAAAATAGGGAGCTAAGGGAAAAGGTAGAAGACCTCACCAAGGCACTTGTGAAATTTCAAATTGGCTCTAGAAACCTTGACATAATCATAAATAGCCAAAGAGCCATGTATAACAAGGCCGGTATAGGTTATAGACCCAAAACCAAGGAGGTGGCTTTTGTTTCACTTATGGATAGGAAGGGTGCCCCTAGGAGACATGGTGTTATGGGAAATGCAAAGAAGACATGGGTACCAAAGAAATATTTAAATGATGTTTGTGGATCTAACATTTGGGTACCAAAAGCTTGTGTTGTCCGTGTTGTTTAGGTGAAGGTGAAAGAAGCCTCAAAAATATGGATAGTGGATAGCGGGTGTTCAAGGCATATGACCGGGGATGTGAGCAAATTCTCTACCATTAGCTATCTAAGAGAAGGAATCGTGTCATTCGGAAATAGTGACAAACTCAAAATTATAGATAGGGGCACCATTGAGGTATCTTGATAGTTACCATTTTGTTAGTTAATTTAGGCTCTAAAATCCATGTTTGATCCATATTTTACATACTTAATCTTGAATTTACCCTAGGTTCCATGGATTAATTCTATTATGGGTTTCATTGCAAATCTTTACAATTTTGAGATGTTTTGATATCTAATTTGAATCTGACTTTTGTAGGCTGAAGGATGATGACCTAGGTCAAGTTGGGTCAAGTTTGAGTCAGAATCGGGCTCAGATCAAGGCGATCAAGCTGTGGAAGATTGTGGGTCGTCCATTCGAAAAATATGGAGATCTGAGCCATCCATGGTAGATCCGGGTGATCCCAGCTGAGGAGAGGTAGATCTGACCTTCAGATTTAGATTTGGGAGTTTAGGGTTCAATCAAAGTAGATCTGACCGTCGGATGGGATCAACATGATCAGAGCCGTCCATTTCCAACAGATAAAAACTGTCTCTCCCGATCAGATCTAGTCGTCGCGTGTCGCAGCTGTTCTTCGTGTTCTTCACTATTCTTGCGTCTTCTTCGTCGTTTCTTCATCGGATCGCACGGCCACAGTAGAGGAAGCTTTGATTCAAGATCTCAGAGCACTGAGATCGATTTCCCGAGCGGGTTGTGATTGGTACTCGTCGTTGAAGGCCCTGCGGAGAAGGTTTCTCCAACGGGTCGCATTCCACTCGATCGCTTCTTGTTTGCTCAACTTCATCAATCGGAGCTGTCGGAGGATTCAGAAGGTTTTCTGAAGGACTCTGATTGTTCCTGAACCATCAGCGCCATCAGATTCATCAAGCAAGAGGAGTTCGGATGGATCTTCAGCTTCGCTAGTGAACCAGCCCAAATCGTCCGCGAGCAATCGGCTTCAGATGATCTGTGAGCTAGAGGGTTTCTAGTTGAATCTTGAGTGACAGCAAGATAGTTCTTGAATTGGAGAGTGAATTTGTTGTTTAGTTTTAAATTTTTGCATTCGTTTCTAAATTCTGTTCTTCATAGTTTAATTCTGTATCCGATAACATTTCAGACACTGATCGGTCTATTCGACCGATCCAGACATCATCTGATCGGTCTGTCGACGGATCAGGCTTGCCTCTGATCAGACTACCGATTGATCAGGTAGTCCCAGCTTAGATTCAACCCTGTTTTGTTTAAGCTTGTCTTGTTTCAGATCCTACAACTCTGCAGATGAGACACGAACTACTTCCATTCAATTTTAATTCTCAAATTCACTTAATTACAGCTTCCTTGCACTCAATTTTAGTTTTAAATTCCAATCTTATCATTTTAAGTTGCATGGTTTAATTGTCAATTAGTTTAAGTGTAGTTTTGGCAATCATATTTTCTTAGTTAAGTTCATTTTATTCCTGCTATTTCATTCTTATTTGCAAAACAAACCCCTATTTTATTAGAAACCCCAAAACATTTGACAACAAATAACTTCAAGCTCGAATCAAACATCCTAAACTAGTCCTTGAAAAAAATATGACCTGAGGCCCCTATTCTACATTTAATCTTGTCAGCAAGGGTTTTCAGTTATAAATTCTAAATTTGAGGCTCACTTGTGACACAAGTGTAAGTTCATTGCCGTCCGCTAGAGGGGGGTGAATAGCAGTTTTTCGAACCCCTTTTTCCTACAAGATTGTTAGCGCAGCGGAAATACAGATAAAACAATAAATACAATGCTAACAAACCATATTTAGTTGGTATCCACCCTGGTTGGGTGACTAATCCAACAATCCGTCGGTGGATTAATCCCCGGATAACCTTCGGCTAGAACGTGTTGCTCCTTGTGGGTGGAGAAACCTCTCCACAATCACCAAACACTTTCCTGAGCACACAAGACTACTACCTTGCCTTAGCCAAGCAAGATTCGTCAAGAAACTCAGCCACCACGAAGTCCTCTTTAAATAGGACTCGAGGTTGATTTCTCGCTACCAGTCGACTGCCCCCAGGGCAGTCGACTGGTGCCAGCCAAATTCGACCGTTGACACTCCCAACGTTCGAATTTGCCAGCTCACCAGCCACCTACCAGTCGACTGCCCCCAGAGCAGTCGACTGGTCCCTAGCTGAATCCCTTCTCGAGTACATTCACACAGCACTCGACCCTCACGACTCGACTGACTCCTCCTCCGCAGCCTCAACTGTTGCTTTTGCGCCCTCTTCATCTTCGGCCCTCGTCCCTCGGATGCGCACGCAAGCCTCCAGCTTGCCTCCATGCCACCCTTCACGTACGCCTCGAAGTCCGCGCTCATCAGCTCATCCTCCCTGCACTCCATGGTCCCTCAGATGCGCACGCCTGCCTCCAGCTGGCCTCCATGCCATCCTTCACCGTACTGAGGCCGTCCAGTCAGGTCCATATGCGTAACATGTACAACCTGCACACTCAACATACGTATATCAAATACAAGGGTAAACCTAACTTAAACCCTTTGCCCAAACATCAAAACCCATTGTCACTCCGGACCATCTTAGGGCTGATTGCTCCAACAATCTCTTCCTTTTTGATGTTTGGCAATCCGTTTAAGTTAGGAAAGCAAGATAGTAGTAATAGCAAAAACCATGCTAAATGAATGCATATGCAATGCATAACCGGATCCTATCCCAAGGCATCCCACACCTAACCCTCCAAGTTAGGAATTTTACATCTAGCCCTCCAAGCTAGGATTTTCACCACCTAACCCTCCAAGTTAGGATTTTCTACCAAACCGAGCTTTTTAAAGCTTCTCCCAAGCTCCCCCTTACACTGGACTTATAAAGGCTTTTTAAGAACCTCTCCAAGGTTCCCCTTATGCCAAGAAGGGAGCAGCCATGCTCAGCCATGCTCCCCCTTAACCTAGGGTTTCTTTCTAGCAAAGGTATTGGTTTCCCACTTAAACACAATATTTCTCCCCCTTTGCCATACATCAAAAAGAACCCAATAATTACCCAATTATTGGTTCTTTAAATTTCTAATGACCCTAAACACAGTATACTAGACCCCCATACACTTGTTCCTTGTCACTTGGACCCCAAATCAGCTGCTGATACCCAAATCAGCCTCTGGCAGTCGACTGCCCAAATGGGCAGTCGACTGATACTCTGATTTCAGTCTTTTCTGGCCATTTTCAGAAATGCGCCAGAAATTCCATAAATCTCCAAAAATTCTCAAATTTCGTGAAGAACTTTGTGGTACCCATACCTACTTGGAAAAAATACATCTACCCATGTATCTATCACCATTCCCAAGTTTGACACAAAACCCAAACATTTCAAAATGAAAATCAAGGCAACTAGGAGGCAACCTCCCCCTTTACCCATGCCTTCTCCCAATTTTTATTTTTCCCAGGTCAAGTTCTACCCAACTTAACCTCCTAGACACCACGTTGAGTCATACACAACCCAACACCCGAGTTCTTCCCCCTTTGACACTCTTATAGCATTGCCCGAGGTAATCTTTCCCTAAGTGCCAAAAAGAACTCAACAAAAGTCTAAAAACTCTAAAGTTTGCAAGCACACTATCTAAGATATACCCTATCCTAGAAAAATATGATATCATGGAAATATCAAGTGTGCTTGACTTTTGGTACACATCTAAGTTTCTTAAGGATTTGCATTAAGTATCAACTTTTAAATTCATTTCTAATCCCATGTGTTTGTCAAATCTACCCATCATAATTCGACACATGAAATTGTCCTCAATGTTCCCTGTTTAACCTCTAAATCTTAGATACTTAGGGAAACTTTATCAATCTTCCTTGATTTTCAAAATATCAATAAATCCTTATTAACCCATGAGATAACACTTCATTTAAGGAATATGAGATCATAATTAAGACTTTAAATCCACAGCCATATCCTATAATCCAAATTTGTAATTTTGATTGTCCAATACACCTATTTTCATTTCAGCCTACAGACCAGTCGACTGCCCCTCCCAAAACTCACAGAATGTTTCTGGGCTCTTACCAGTTGACTGCCCCCAGGGCAGTCGACTGATACTTGAATTTCAGGTTTTCCAGCCCAATTTCAGAAATCCCTAACTAATTCTATAAATCTCCAAAAATTATAAAATTTTGTGGGGAGATTTGTAGGGCCAATGTCTACTTGGGAAAAATACGTTTCCAAACAAATGTACTCCGGATCCCATGATTGGCACGAAACTCAACTTATCTTAAAGTGTATCAAATGAGCTCATCCTAAAAGTTCTAATTCTCACTTCTCTTCAGTGTTTCTTCTTATCCTTGATCACAATTCATTTCTACCACTGAAATACATGGTATTCCACCATTAAACCTTAATTTTGTGAATTATAGCTCCTTTTTCACCTTTTCTCCCTAAATTCTCCTTTTGATGTGTCAAAATCTAGGATTAAGACTTACCCAAGTCTTCCAACCCTTTTTGGCACATTTCACCTAATTTTCTAAGGGAGAAACTTTTAAGATCCATTTACCATGGACCCCAAAGGCTCCTAGAGCTCTCCCTTGAGCTCTTAGCCTTAGCCACCTCCCTAGGTGACTCGATCCACACTAAGCCACACCGGTGTGCCCCTGCTGACTCTTGGCCCACAAAGTGAACCTTCTTAACCTTGTCCTTGGTTAAGTCACCCTTTCTACCCTTGGATGGCATTCCCTTGTCATCCTTGGACTTACCCTCCTTACCATGATTGTATGCCTCCCCAGCATACTTCTTTTTGTTGGCCTTGGAGGTCTTAGACCGGTATCCCAATCCCGATCTATCGTAGTTGGGTTTCAAACTACCCAACACCATATCTAGGCCTATAGATCCAATCTTGAATCTTTCTAAGGTCTTCTCTAAAGTATCAAGCCTTGCCCTTAAGGCTTGATTTTTCCTTTTTAGCCCTTTAACCTTGGATTCCATATGTCCATTTTGGACATTCCTAGAACTACCCATTTTCTTAGGCATTTGTTTCCCTCCCTTGGGGTTAATGCCTTTAGCCTTGGATACACAGGTCTTAGATTTACCATGATGCATGTTTTTCTTAGGATATGTATCTACCTTGTTATCCTTATTCCTATCATGATATTTAAAATCATGGTTACGCACAAAAAGATAATTTTCATGAAATCTAGCATGCATGGATGAATGATTTGCATTATTTCTAATATTCATGGATGGGTAATTGGCATGATTCTTAGCATTCATGGAGGAACTTAAATATGAATGACAATTTAATCTAGGGTTAGGAATTACCTCCCTTACCCTTGTAGTCCCTCCTTGATGTGGGCTTCTTCTCTTCTTTCTTTCTTCTTTTTCCCATCTCCTTAGGTGCTCAATTTTCTTTAGCTCTTTCTTCCTTGGGCACTTGGTGTGATAGTACCCTAGCTGACCACACGTGAAGCATCGAATCCTCCTCTTCTTCTCTTGGGTTTCTCCAATCCTACACTTTATGTTAGAGTTTAAAGAACTTGAAATAAGTGTAGATTTTACCTCCTTTTTACCTTTCGAGCACTTATCCTTGTAGTGCCCCTTTTCACTACACCCAAAGCATGTAATGTGGTCCTTTCTCTTGGCTTTGGTGGAGGTGGAGGTGGAGATGGAGACTAGGTTGACTTCTTCTTCTTCAACCTCGGATGATGTGGAAGCTTCCTCTTGATCATGTGTAGATAAGGGTCTCTCCTCCCACTCAATCCTTGAGGTGGTGATCTCTTCTTCTTCTTCTCTTGAGGAGGTCAATAATCTTTCACTTAGCTCCTCCTTCTCACTTGAAGAAGTTGACACTTCTTCCTCCTTGTGAGCTATTGAGCCCATTTCCTTGGGCTCTTCCACCACTTGACCTTGTGTAGGGTTTTTATGAAATTCCACCAACTTGGTCCATAATTCGTGTGCATTCTTATACTTCCCTACAATACTCAAAATGTTGTTAGGTAAAAGATTTATTAATATACTCATTACCTTTTCATTTGCCTTTGATTGCCCATGTTGTTCTTGAGTCCAATATCTTGGGCGGAGCTTCTTCCCATGCTTGTCTCTTGGAATTTCAAATGGTTCTTCAAGCACCATCATGCACTCCCACTCCATCATCAGCCACGTCTCCATTCTTGACTTCCAACGCCCGAAGTCTTCATGGTCGTAGATCGGTGGAGTGTATATGTCGTCCCCGAGTTTGTCTTCCATGATTCTCCACCTCTAGCGGTTGCTCCCTCGGCAGTTAGTCCGATCAAGAGCGGTCCTTCGCTCTGATACCAATTGTAAGATCGTTGCCGTCCGCTAGAGGGGGTGAATAGTAGTTTTTCGAACCCCTTTTTCCTACAAGATTGTTAGCGCAGCGGAAATACAGATAAAACAATAAATACAATGCTAACAAACCGTATTTAGTTGGTATCCACCCCGGTCGAATGACTAATCCAACAATCCATCGGTGGATCAATCCCCGGATAACCTCCAGCTAGAATGTGTTGCTCCTTGTGGGTGGAGAAACCTCTCCACAATCACCAAACACATTCCTGAGCACACAAGACTACTACCTTACCTTAGCCAAGCAAGATTCGTCAAGAAACTCAGCCACCACGAAATCCTCTTTAAATAAGACTCGGGGCTGATTTCTCGCTACCAGTCGACTGCCCCCAGGGCAGTCGACTGGTGCCAGCCAAATTCGACCGTTGACACTCCCAACGTTCGAATTTGCCAGCTCACCAGCCACCTACCAGTCGACTGCCCCCAGGGCAGTCGACTGGTCCCTAGTTGAATCCCTTCCCGAGTACATTCACACAGCACTCGACCCTCACGACTCGACTGACTCCTCCTCCGCAGCCTCGACTATTGCTTTCGCGCCCTCTTCATCTTCGGCCCTCGTCCCTCGGATATGCACGCAAGCCTCCAGCTTGCCTCCATGCCACCCTTCACGTACGCCTCTAAGTCTGCACCCATCAGCTCATCGTCCCTGCACTCCATGGTCCCTCAGATGCGCACGCCAGCCTCCAGCTGGCCTCCATGCCATCCTTCACCGTACTGAGGCCGTCCAGTCAGGTCCATATGCGTAACCTGTACAACCTGCACACTCAACATACGCATATCAAATACAAGGGTAAACCTAACTTAAACCCTTTGCCCAAACATCAAAACTCATGATCACTTCGGACCATCTTAGGGCCGATTGCTCCAACAACTAGTATTGGGCACTATCAAAATTTTAGCGTCGTTGTCGGAGAACATAACTAGTTGAGTTTGTTTGATTTTAGCTTGTGTGCTTATTTCCATATTTTGTGATCTATATTACTTGTTTCATTTTTCCATATACATTTGCTGCGATTTATGTTTGATTTATGACTAGGTCTGCAAGTGGTGATCTTGAGGAACTTGACCTGAAATTGAGAGGACTTTCAGAGCAAGGAGGAACCGAGGCAGAATTTCAGAGGCTATTGTTATTCCTCCTACTCAGACCATTTCTACTCATTCAGGCACTATTATGGCAGACCACCAAAAAACCATGAAAGAACTTGCAGCACCTGACGATGCTTTCCAGTATACAAGCATTGCTTATCCAGAGCTTACTGGTGACTTTGAGCTTAGATCAGGACCCATCCATTTATTGCCTAAATTTCAAGGACTATCTGGAGAGGATCCAAACAGACATCTTCATGAATTTCATGTAGTCTGCTCCACCATGAAGCCTCAGGGAAGTTCAAAAGAGGATATTAAGCTGAGGGCATTTCCATTTTCCCTGACTGGAGCAGCTAAGGATTGGTTCTATTATTTGTCTACTGGGCATGTCTCTAGCTGGATTTCCATGAAGAAGACATTTCTAGAGAAATACTTCCCAACCTCCAGAACTGCAATCATCAGGAAGAATATTTGTGGCATACAACAAGTAGTGGGAGATACTCTAGACGATTATTGGGAAAGATTCAACAAGCTTTGCTCTAGTTGCCCACAGCACCAGATCAGTGAGCAGCTACTTATTCAGTACTTCTACGAGGGTCTACTCCAGATGGATAGGATTATGATTGACGCTGCAGCTGGAGGAGCCCTAGTGAACAAAACACCAGACCAAGTTAGGGAATTATTTCAAACATGGTAGAAAATTATCAATTTGGGAGTAGAGCTTTGTCCACCAGAGGAGTAAATGAAGTTCAGATGGTCTCTAATGAGCAAAAGGAAATCAAGAATTCTTTGATGGAGCTTACTTCCCTGGTGAAACAAATGCCTCTAAACAATGTGAGCCAAAATCAAAATTTTTCAGTACCTCCACCTTCAAGCCAAGTGATGAGGTTGTGTAGTATTTGCTCAAGCCAAGAACACAATTCGGATTTATGTCCTAACCTCCAACAAGATGAGACACTAGCGACATTGACTAGAGGATAATTTCAAGCCAAAAATAACCCCTACTCATCTACTTACAATCCGGGTTGGAGGGATCATCCAAACTTTAAGTATGGAAACTCTTTTTATCAACAGAACCCATCACAACAGCCCCAACCGAATTTCCAGCAAAATCAGCAAGGGCATCAACAATTTCAGCCATTTCAGCAATCAAATCAACCTTTCCAACAATTTTAGCAATCCTATCAACAAAATCAGCCACCTTTTCAAGGAAATCAGCAAGGGTTCCAAGGTAATCTGAATTATCAACAAGGTTGTTAGTTTTCACAGCAAGGTTTCCAGCCATTCAATCAAAATTTTAGCCCTCAAATCAGAATTTCCAGCCCACTCAATTTCAGCCTTCGCTACAACAATTTCCACTTCAAAACCAGGATTTTCAGGGATATAACTCTCAGCAAGTTCAGCCAAGTTTCCAGCTAATTATCAACAATTTTAGCAGCCATTTCAACCATATAATCAGCCCTAACAGCCCCAATTCCAGAATTCACAGCAGAGTAATAATTTTCAGCAGCCTACCTCATCATTTCAAGGCCAACCGAAGACTTACTCTAATCAAGGAGGCTATGGAGGCTCTAGTGGGGTGAATGCTCAACAACAAAGGCTAGAGGAAATGTTACAACAACTCTTGCAACAACAAGGCCAACAAAAAAGTGATTCTACCTTACAGAACATCGAGAGACAAATTGGACAATTGGCTAGTGGGATGAACCAAATGCAAGCCCAAGGATCAAGCCAACTACCTTCTCAAGCTACTCCCAATCCAAAGGGAAATGTAAGTGCCATCACTTTGAGGAGTGAGAAGGTGGCTTTAACTTCAAATGCTCCAAGGGCTGAAATTTTTGAAAATAGGACAACACCTATTTTTTCTAGACCCAAACAGTCATGAAATGTCTTCAAAATCAGCTGGTTACACTCCTAGTTCAAGCCTCACTCCTTCCTTAAGTGATCCTGTGATTTTGATGAAAAATGAAGGAGAAATCAGTAGTAAAAGGGGACTTACAGCAACTACTTCAGATGAAATTCCAGCTCAGAATTCAGCTCCACAAGTTTCAGCTCAAGAGAAGGAATTGAGGGTTCCTTTGCCCTTTCTACAACGCAAAACTCAAGCCAAAAAGTAAGTGGAGGAGGAGAAAGCTAAAGAATATAATGAGCTTGTTAAGTTGTTCAGTAAGGTGGAGATTAATGTACCCTTGTTGACCATGATTAAACAGATTCCTAAGTATGCTAAATTTCTCAAAGACTTATGTGTTCACAAGAAGAAATTGAAGGATAATGAGTTGATCAGCTTAGGGAAAAATGTTTCAGCGCTTATCCATTCCATCCCTCAGAAGTGTGAAGATCCAGGGGTTTTCACTGTGTCTTGTTAGATAGGGAGGACTATATTTCATGATGCCATGTTGGACTTAGGAGCTTCAATTAATGTGATGACCAAATCAGTCTTCCAGATGCTTGGTATTGGTCCTCTATAGCCTAATGGAGGGGTGATTCAGTTAGTAGACAGAAGTCAGACCCACCCAGCCGGTATTATTGAAGATGTGTTGGTAAATGTGAAGGAGTTGATCTTTCCTGCGGATTTCTATATTTTGGACATGGAGGGGGACTACTTAGCACACAGATCTCCACTCATTCTAGGGAGTCCATTTTTGAAGACTGCAAGAACTAAGATAGATGTTTATGCTGGCACACTGTCTATGGAAATAGGAGACACAGTAGTCCAGTTCAGCATTTTTGACGCCAGGAAGCACCCTAGAGAGGATCACTCTATTATGAGCATTGGCATTCTAGAGGAATTGGATGATGCAGATATATTGGTTGAGGGAGTTTCACTTGTTGTTTCCAGAGGAGATGTCAGTACAGAGGAGGCTGAGGACACACTTGCTATTGAGGATGATGATTCAGAGGGTATTTCAGACCTACTTCCAGCTGGAGAGGATTTTCTAGATGTAGGGGATTGCACTGAGCCCTAAGGATCACCTACTTTGATTGATATTTCAAAGGAGTCAGAAGAGAGGTGTGAGAGTATAGGGGATTGGACTGAGCCCCAAGGATCACCCATACCTACTGAGTAGGCCCAGATTGAGCTTAAGCCACTACCAGATCATTTGAAATATGTTTTTCTAGGAGAGGAGCAGAATTTTCCTGTCATTATTGCTCAGCACTTGGAATCAGAGCAAGAAGATAAATTATTACAAGTCCTGAGGCAGCACAAGAAAGCCATTGGGTGGACTTTATCAGATATACCAGGTATCAGCCCAGCTATTTGCATGCACAAGATATTTTTGGAAGAAAATGCAAGTCAGTTAGGCAGCCACAGAGGAGACTTAATCCACTAATTTTGGATGTTGTAAAGAAAGAGGTGACTCGACTTCTACAGGCAGGTATCATTTACCCTATTTCTGATAGCCAGTGGGTTAATCCCATCCATGTGGTGCCTAAGAAATCTGGAGTTACAGTGGTGGAAAATGAAAGCAATGAGCTGGTGCCCACCAGAGTTAAAAATTCATGGAGAGTTTGCATTGACTACAGGAAATTAAACCAAGTCACGAGGAATGATCACTTTCCTTTGCCTTTTATTGATCAGATGCTTGAGAGGTTGGTAGGGGAGTCTCACTACTGCTTCTTGGATGGGTACTCAGGTTATTTCCAGATTTGTATTGACCCGGAGGATCAGGAGAAGACCACCTTCACTTGTCCCTTTGGCGCATTTGCTTATAGACGGATGTCATTTGGACTCTGCAATGCTCCAGGAACTTTCCAGCGGTGCATGGTAAGTATATTTGGTGAGTTAGTAGAGCACTGTATGGAGATTTTCATGGATGATTTTTCTGTCTTTGGCACTTCATTTGATTCTTGTTTAGAAAATTTGTCTAGGGTTTTAAATAAATGCATTGAGACTAACCTTGTGCTTAATTTTGAAAAATGTCATTTTATGGTAGAGCATGAAATTGTATTAGGTCATATAGTCTCTAGGAGAGGTATTGAGGTGGATCCTGCAAAAATTAGTGTTATATCTTCTTTATCTTACCCCGTATGCGTACGGGATGTTCGTGTTTTTCTTGGCTACACAGGATTCTATCGTAGATTTATTAGAGACTTCAGTATGATTGCTCGGCCCTTGACAAGACTTTTGCAAAAAGAGGTTGAATTTTGTTTTGATGACAAATGCAGAGAAGCTTTTCATAGACTAAGGGAGGCTCTTACTTCAGCTCCTATTATTAGACCCCCTGATTGGAATTTACCATTTGAACTAATGTGTGATGCCTCTAACTTTGCTGTAGGAGCTGTTCTTGCACAGAGGGTGGATGGAGCACTTCATGTCATATGTTATGCCTCCAAGACCCTAGATGCCGCCCAAGCCAACTACACCACCACTGAAAAGGAGCTTCTTGCCATTGTTTTTGCTTTAGACCGATTTAGATCTTATTTGTTGTGCTCACATATTATTGTTTTTTCTGATCATGTAGCTTTAAAGTACCTTTTGAAGAAGCCAGATGCTAAGCCTAGACTAAACAGATGGATGCTTCTACTCAAGGGATTTGATTTGGAAATCAGAGATAGGAGTGGCAAAGAGAACCTGGTTGCAGGTCACTTGAGCAGAATTGAGGGAGATGGATCTCCTACCACCATTGATGATGACTTTAGAGATGAGCACCTTCTTGTGATACATGGTGAGTCGCCTTGGTATGCAGATCTTGTTAACTTTTTAGTGGCATATGTTTTTCCTACACATTTTTCTAAGGCTCAAAAAGATAAACTCAAAAGTGATGCTAAATTCTATGTGTGGGATGACCCTTATTTATGGAAGTTTTGTAATGATCAAATAATTAGGAGATGCATACCTGACCATGAGTTTTGTTCAGTTCTTACTTTTTGCTATTCATCAGCCTGTGGGGGACATTTTGGACCCGAAAGAACAGCTAGGAAAGTTTTAGAGTGTGGATTGTATTGGCCCACCTTATTTCATGATGCATATTTATTTTATAAGAATTGTGATAGATGTCAGAGAACTGGGAACATAGGAGCTAGAAATGAGATGCCCCAACACACTATACTTTTCTGTGAGATTTTTGATGTATGGGGAATAGATTTTTTGGGACCTTTTCCTGCATCGTGTGGATACTTGTATATTTTGCTTGCTGTAGATTATGTTTCTAAATGGGTGGAGTTCATTCCCTCCAGGACTGATGATTCTTGTGTTGTTGTTAGTTTTGTCAGGTCACATATCTTTTGCAGGTTTGGAATTCCAAGGGCTATTATAAGTGACCAAGGATCTCATTTTTGCAATAAACACATGAAGACTCTACTTGGCAAGTATGGGATTGTGCACAAAGTTTCTACTTCCTATCATCCCCAAACAAATGGACAGGCAGAAATTTCAAATAAAGAGATCAAAGCAATTTTGGGAAAGACCATTGGGCCTACTAGGAAAGATTGGAGCAAGAGGCTTGATGATGCACTGTGGGCCTACAGAACGGCATACAAGACCCCCATTGGAATGTCTCCCTACAGATTAGTATATGGAAAAGCTTACCATCTACCCGTGGAAATAGAGCATAAAACATATTGGGCGGTGAAGGCTTGTAACTTTGATGCTACTAAGGTGGGAGAAGAAAGGAAGCTTCAACTCCAAGAACTTGAGGAGATTAGACTAGAAGCATTTGAGAACTCAAGGATCTACAAGGAAAAGACTAAGATTTTTCATGACAAGCACATATTGAAGAAAGAATTCCAATTTGGCGACAAGGTTTTATTGTACAAGTCAAGGCTCAAATTGATTAAGGGTAATTTGAGGTCGAGATGGGAAGGGCCATTTTTTGTAACTAACGTTTTTCCTTATGGTGTTGTTGAAATCAAGGATGAAGCTAATGGTTTTGTTTGGAAAGTCAATGGCCACCGGCTCAAGAAATACTTTGAAGAATTAAAGGAGCTAGAGGTGGATGGATTGGACATCAAAGACGCTATCTACCCAACTTAAGGGAGTTTATTTTTCTGGCACTTTAATTTCATTGTATATATCATTTTCATGTTTTCTAGAAGTAAATCTTTCTTTTTAAAGTGAGTTGTTGATAATAAATGCTTAGGTAGGGTAGATTGAATAAATAGTCATTGTAGATACCATGTTATTTCTTTTGGCACCTTATCTCAATGAGTAGGAATAAATGTATCCTTCTAGGTTTTCTCTATATCATTTTAGAGTCTCTTGAAAGCAAATTAAATTTAGTTGTTAAAACTTAGGATTTGAGCTAATGGATGAAAATTCTTGGATGCTTGAGTACAACTTGGTTATGGATTCTAGATTGATGACTTGAGATGAATTATTTCTACCTGGTGAGGATTTGGACTAATTTTTGTGATACACACATGTGATTGTGCTCTAGAACTTGCTTAGGTTCTTTCAAAACCATATTTCTATGATTGGACCACATTTATAGAGGTTAATCACTTTGTCTTCCTTTTTCGTATCGGTTTTTTGCAATAATCCTTATTGACACATGCTTTCTCCTTTTTCCTTTCCCTATTTTTTCTGCTCATAACTATATTTCCCCATGGACTTGGTCACTTTGGATTGTTCTTGATGTTACTTTGCCCGAGACGGACAAAAGTTCAAGTGTGGGGGAGGATGCAAGCATTCTATCAAAGTTGAGGACAATCAAGCATTGGCAATCTACAAGAAAGTGTGCCAACTTGAAGGAGTTTTGTATCAAGTTTGGGTTACAAGCTACTGATCAGTGAAGGGAGGAGCTGCAAAAATTGAAGTTGAAAAATCTGAAGCTCAGATTTTGAGCCGTTGTAATTCAAGTCGAAAGATTGGAAACTGTAAGCTGCTAAACTCAACTTGGAGCAGAGTTGGAACTGTGACAACTTGCTGGAAATCAACTAGCCATTGTAAGGAAGTGAATGAAAAAAAAAGGAGAAGAAAAGTTGCTGTGAAAGCAGCTGAAAAAAAAACAGAAAACAGGAAACATAAAAAAAAAGAAGAAAGAAAAAAAAAAGAAAGAATGAATGAACATGAAGTGGCAAAAGATGGATAGATTTCTGAACTTGAAGTTGTGAATAGGGAGCTAGTTGGATTGGAGATATGAGATTGAAAGAAAGAAACAAGGCAGAAATCAGTTTCAGATTCAGAAACAGTTTTTGGCTACTGATCAGACTCTGATCGGTCCCGTGACCGATCAGGGAGCAGCCAGTCCGATCAGGTGATGCCCAGTTCGATCAGAAGTATCCCAGTCCGTTCCAGTGACCGATCAGGCAGTGACTGATCGGTCCAGTGACCGATCAGTGGAGTTGGCACAGTATAGAATACAGAATTTAGTAATATTCCTCATCCAAATCAGCTGATACCTACTCCCCTTGGCTCAGAATTTATTAGAGGATACCATGAGAGGGCAAAGTACATTAAGATACATTTTTGAGTGTCTAAGTCTTCCACTTTCTCTACTTTTTCCATATTTTCTTATTATGCCATATTACTTTCTATATTTCCTTACCATGTCATATCTCCTTATCATTTTCTTTATCATAATTCTTTAGTATCAAAGTTCATTAAATTTCTATTTCATTTTATCATTCCATATTTCCTAACTTGTTTGAATAAGCTTTTGTAAGTGTGGATCCAAGTCAAGAATGATGGTGGAGAGTAGATAATAAGCAAGTTTATTGTAGTGCAAGAACCATGTTGTGTTTGAGTGAGCTCCACTTCATCAATAAGGTAGAAATTAGGAAGAGAGCCACTAAAACTCCCTTTGAAAGGTTTTTTGAGTTTAATTCATCTCAATGAGTCATGAAGGATGATGTTTACTAAGTTGTTGATTAAGGACAAGTTTCTAGTCCATTGAGTTTAGATTTTTGAGAATTGACAATCTTAGGTAATTTCCTTTCAAGTGCTTCTAACTATGATTGAGAATAATCTAGAGGATACATGTTTAGTTAGCTTGCGCGAGATGCTCAAGTTTAAGTGTGGGGGAGTATATAGTTACCATTTTTTAGTTAATTTAGGCTCTAAAATCCATGTTTGATCCATATTTTACATGCTTAATCTTGAATTTACTCTAGATTCCATGGATTAATTCTATTTTGGGTTTTATTGCAAATCTTTGCAATTTTGGGATGTTTTGATATCTAATTTGAATCTGACTTTTGTAGGCTAAAGGATCATGGACCTAGGTCAAGTTGGGTCAAGTTTGAGTCAGAATCGGGCTCAGATCAAGGCAATCATGCTGTGGAAGATTGTGGGCCGTCCATTCGAAAAATAGGGAGATCTGAGTCATCCATGGCAGTTCCGGGTGATCCCAGTTGAGGAGAAGTAGATCTAACCTTCATATTTAAATCTGGGAGTTTAGGGTTCAATCAAAGCAGATCTGATCATCGGATGGGATCAGGATGATCAGAGTCGTCCATTTCCAACAGATAAAAATGTCTCTCTCGATCAGATCTCGTCATCGCGTGTCACAACTGTTCTTCGTGTTCTTCACTGTTCTTGCGTCTTCTTCGTCGTTTCTTCATCAGATCGCGTGGCCACTGCAGAGGAAGCTTTGATTCAAGATCTAAGAGCACTGAGATCGATTTCTCGAGCGGGTTGTGATTGGTACTCGTCGTTGAAGGCCCTGCGGAGAAGGTTTCGCCAACGAGTCGCATTCCACTCGATCGCTTCTTGTTTGCTCAACTTCATCAATCGGAGCTGTCAGAGGATTCAGAATGGTTTTCTGAAGGACTCTGATTGTTCCTGAACCATCAGCGCCATTAGATTCATCAAGCAAGAGGAGTTCAGATGGATCTTCAGCTTCGCCAGTGAACCAGCGCAAATCATCCGCAAGCAATCGACTTCAGATG
>JAGFNQ010000943.1:400500-417313 GCA_024364735.1 Boesenbergia rotunda
CTCCGAGACTCCCAGATCTCGAGATGTCCGACCTCGACCCGTCTCTACTTCTGTCCGTAGTCCTCACTTGCCAAAGACTCATTGCCCGATCCCCGACCAGGACTTCATGCTCAGTCTCTCGAACCAAGACTTCGTGCCCAGCTTCACTCACCAGGACTTCGTCCACCTAGCTTCACTTCACTAGGATTTCTTCCACCTAGCTTTACTCACTAGGACTTCTTCCACCTAGCTTCACTCACTAGGACCCAGCTTCACTCACCAGGATTTCTTCCACCTAGCTTCACTCACTAGGATTTCTTCCCTTCATAATAATTTCTTTGTTAGTTATCTTAATCCTAAATAGATTTCTTCCAACCTTCAGGTAAGTATAATCTCAAACCTCAAGTCTAGTTTGGTTTAATCCCTTGGTCAACCTGACCAACCCTGGGTTCTGTTCACTCTGCCAAACATCAGATCCTGTTTGGCTAACCCTTTGTCAAACTGATCAAACCTGGGTTTACCCTACCAAACATAAAGTCCTGTTTGGTTTAACCCTTGATTACTTTGGCTTGACCATGGTATATTGTTACTGTCAAACATCAGATCCCGTTTGGCTAACCCTTTGTCAAACTGATCAAATTTGTGTTTATCCTATCAAATATCAAGTCCTGTTTGGCTTAACCCTTGATCACTTTGACTCGACCTTAGTATATTGTCAAACATCGAAACACTAGAGGTTGATTGTTCATAACTGATGCACTTTGCACCAACAAAGTTAAGTTAGGGTTAAACATAAATAAAAAAACAACTATTGAATGTTGCAGTTTAAAATACATAAATTTTGCAATAACAATCTCCCTTTAACTTAATCATATTTCTCCCCCTTTGATCACATCAAAAAAATTGTTAAAGGAAAATCTTTGAAAAAAAACTTATAAGAAGCAATTTTGTAATTTCTTTGGCAATGCATGAATTTTGGGAAAGTAAATCAGAAAAAAATACATTTAACTTTGAAAAAAAATTTGATAATTTTTTGTAAAAGTCAAAATTTAATGGATAGTCTAAAAAAATAGTTTTTTTAAAAATTGGTGTCAAACTATTTTTAAAATTAAAATTATGATTTTTGAGAAAATATTTACAAAAAATTCATTTACTGATAAAAAAATTCTCAAAATATTTAACAAAGTGTAACAATATTAGGTTTGACTTTGTAAAAATTTTCATAGAAAAGAAAATTTATTCTAAGTACAGAAAAATATTTTTCATTAGCAAACTTAGATATTCTTTGAAAGATCATTTGTAAAATTGATTTCAATGAAAAAAAACTTGAAAAGTTTTCTCAATTGTCAATAGATAGCCTACAAATCTTGAAAAATTAGATTTTTCAAAAATATTTTTCTAAGTATTTTTCAAAATAAAAAAAAATTGATTTTTGAGCAAAAATTTATCTAATAGTAAAAAAATTTTGAAAAAATTTTTGTGGATAAATAATAATGAAGTCTATCACAAAAAATTTAAAATGAATTTTCTAAAAAATTTAATATTTGAAAATAATTTTTAAAAATGATAAACAACCCAATTTCACAAACATTAATTATTAAAAAAAATTAACCATTCAGTACAGATTTAGGTATTCAATATAAATTTCTATCTACCGGTTTAGTAAAAAATTTAGGCAGAATATAACTATTTTGAATTTTTATAATTTGCCCCCTGTGATTTATAATATACCAATTAAGTCTTTCAAAATATTTAGTTTTTGAATTTCAAAAATAATTTAGATTTTTACCAGTATAATCATTTTTCAACTTCTGTATTTACCCTTTAACTTTTCATTTTCTAGTTTTAGTTTATCATACATCTCTAATGGGCATGCAAAAGCTAATTTCATTTTTAGATCTATATTTTTTATTTTTAACTCACACAGTGATCTAGTCATCATTTTAATTCTATAATATAATTGATTAGGAGGTAAAAGATATACTTGACTTACGATATCGTGTTCGAAGTCAGAAACTCCCCCTTCGTTATTGCTTTTTTCTAACGTGGTTCCCCCTTCACTGTTGCTCTCCTCTTAGTAGTTAGTCATTAGTGCTAGTTCGGCATGTTCCTTGAGTTCGGATTCATTTGACGACGATTCGTCCCATGTGGCCTTTAGGTTCTTATATTTTGACTTATTTACTCTTAATCTTGGGCAATTCTCCTTGATGTGCCCTTCTCATCATAGTTGTAGCAGCAAACCTTTCTTTGTTTCTTATCTTGTACTTTATTAAATTTTTTAGATTTAAAATATTTATTCAGCTTCCTTACCATGTATATCGTTTCTTCTTCATCAATTGAAGATTTCTCTTCGGGTTGGATCTTCCTTGTGCTTAGGGAGATGTTGTCCACTTTTTATTCTTTCCTGTGCACCAAAACTCTTAAAGTTCTAAAGTAGAAAATGATTCTTCTAAAGTACTAACCTCGAGATCTTTGGAGATGTAGTATGACTCTATTATGGATGTTCACTCTGGTGTTCTTGGAAATGTGTCTAATGCATACCTTTGAGAATCTCAGTTTGTTATCGATTCTCTGAGATTCGCGAGTCTGGTGATCAACTCCTTAATCCTCGAATGTAGTTGAGCCACCGTCTCTCCTTCTTTCATCTAGAGGTTGGTTAGCTGGCTTCTGAGTAGATCTCGACGAGCTAGTTTGGATTCAATGGTTCCTTCATACAACTCGAGAAACTTCACCTAGAGCTCTTTTATAGATTCGTTGGACTTGACTCGGTTGACTTCTTGTGCCGGTAGGACGGATAGTAAGTGAAATTTTGCTCTCCCATTCGCCACAAAAGTGGCTTGCTCCTTCATAGTCTAGAGGTGTTCTTCTTTGTCCTCGCCGTTGTTGTCTTTAGGAGCTACAAAGCTATATTTCATTATTAAAAGTAAATCAAAATCAGTTTCAAAGAAAAACTCCATTCATCGTTTCTTAATCGTGAACTCCCCCTCAAATTTTGGTGAGTAGATTCTTGGTCCGACCATTTGTATGTTGCTTTAGTTGGTGGTTAGTCTATTTAAAATGTCCTTTTTGTGAAACTAATTGTTGGGATTGGTCAGTCGGCTAGAGGGGGTGGGTGAATAGCCCTACAATAAAAATTGGATCTTTTGTCGTTCTTAACAAAGGTAGAGATTGTTACAAAATAGAAAATCATAAATCAAATTAATAACTTAAAAAGAAAATAAGCACACGAAGATGTACTTGGTTTGCAACCAGGGTGGTTGTCAATCCAAGGCAAATTAAATGCACAACTCCAGAATAACTCCTTATGGGCGAAGTGTTAGTGTTAGCCCTAGAGCCAATTATAAGATGATTGTCTAGGGAACATTTTGTATGATATTCTATTTAATAAAGACAAAGTTTGATTATTATATTTATTTCAAGATTATACCCAATGAATAAGTATAATAATATCCTTGGATAGTAGGTTCTTATCTACATTATATCAATTAGTTGAATTGATAATGAGATGATGTAGAGAACACTACCCTTAACTATTCCTAGTCAAGTATTAATATTCAAGGGAAATATTAATACGTTAAGACTAGCATATAGGTCAATTGATGACTTGATCTCACAAGTCATGGATATAGGATATTAAGTTGACATATGGGTATATACATTAGAGAATATGTACTGAATTGACCCGCCATGAGAAAGTTTCATGGGTCATTATATGAGTGTCATAAACTTTCTCATGTGACTATTAGTATGAATAGTCTTTAGACTTGAATTCACTACGGTTCCCTACATAAGGAGTTATGTGATGGATCATTTTCGGTGTGCTAGAGGGGGGTGAATAGCACTTTTTGATTTTGATCTCTACAAAGTCATTAGTGCAGCGGAAACAATAATATGCAAAGTAAAATAAACAATGCTAACAACCTGATTTACTTGGTATCCACCCCGGACGGGTGACTAATCCAAGAATCCGTCGGTGGATCAACCCTCGGATAACCTCCGGCTAGATCTGTCGCTCCTTGTAGGTGGAGAAACCTCGCCACAACACTTCGGACGCTCTCTGATCACAATAGACTACTAACTCACTTTACCCAAGCAAGTTTCGTCAAGAAAGATAGTAGGAAACGAGCCCCTTTAAATAGGGCTTGAATCTGAAACAGCTGCTACCAGTCGACTGCCAAGATGGCAGTCACCTGGTCCCACTCAGATTCAACCGTTACAACACAACGTTCGAATCTGCTAGCATATTTCAGCCTAGGCCAGTCGACTCCCCCATGGGCAGTCGACTGGGACACACCTAAGCCTAGGGTTTTACTCCCGAGTACAAGTTTCTCTGCACTCAAACCCTCCCAGCTTAGCCCCTGAGTACAAACACACATACTCAGACCCTCACAACTCAGTTGACTCTTCACCAGTAGCCTTGACTGTTGCCTTCACGCCCTCTTCATCTTAGGCCCTCGTCCCTCGGATGCACACACAAGCCTCCAGCTTGCCTTCATGCCACCCTTCACGTACGCCTCAAAGTCCGCGTCCCTCGGCTCATCATCCCTGCTATCCAATGGTCCCTCGGATGTGCACGTAAGCCTCCAACTTACCTCCATGCCATCCTTCACCTGAAGACATCAACCAGGTCCATGTGTACCTGTACACCTGCACACTCATGTACACATATGAGAACACCACAAATCCTAACTTAACCATATTTCCCACACATCAAAATATCATGATCCGCCAGATCATCTCACGGTCGATTGTCCCAACATTATGTACTTTGGTATTGTTAAACGTCACCCATAACAGGGTGGACTATAAAGGCGATGACTGGGTATGTAACATATTATGCAGAGGGATATGAGTGAAGTAGATGAGATCTATCCCTTCCATATGATGGGAGTGATATCTGTGGGCCCCTTGATCGAGTAGGACAACTAAAATGTATGGTCATGCTCAAATAAGTCAATATAAGATATTGAGCTCATTTGCTTGAGTGAGTTTACTTGGGGATCAAGAAACACAAAGATTAATAAGGGGATAACACGGTCAATGCCTCATTGATCAATCTAGATATCAAAGATAGAAGGACAAAGTCATACATTATAATAGTCACGAAAAGGTTATGTCAGATCTTGACATTCTTGTCACTTGGATAGCAATGATGCATTGCTAGATGTCGCTTATTGTTTATGTATCTAAAGTGGTTTAGATACATTACCAACGTTATGAGAATCTATTGGGTCACACACAAAGGATACGATGTCTCAAAGATAAGATAATTTTAGTTTGACTAAAATGTGATCCGAAATTGGATTAATTGAGTTAGACTCAAATGAATCCAATTGAATTATAGGATTAAGTATAATTTGAGTTAGACTCATTTTAATTAGATTCAACCACTTAATTATGGATAATATTTATTAAAATGTTTAATGAAATATTATTTAAGAGGAAGGCTAAGGGGCATTCTATTCATTAGATGAATAGAATATTAAGAGTCTCAAGGGATACCAAGAGGCTTGGTATTCATTGGGTTTTATTAGCATTATGATGAAAGGAGCTCAAGGGGCAAAGACCGTTGGTATTCACTAGATGAGTATAAATACCCCTCCTTGTCAAAGACTAGGAAGAATATCCCTCTTCTTCCTTTTTCTTCTTCCTTGGCCAAAACTCCCTAGTGGAGGTTCTTATGGTTTGTGAACCATCCTAAGTTACTAGCACAACTAAGATGGTTCTTCTCCGAGGCGTAGATCGTGTTCGTGTGGATACTACTAGAGGCATGGACACTTGAATGTGCAAGAGATCCGACGAACCGAAGACTAGTGGGATAAGCGAAGGGCACGCTCCAAAGATATATCTATTAGATAGATAAAACATCGTACAGATTTTTCACATGGATCGTTCAACAGATCTTGTTTTTTGTTGCATTTTTATATTGTTGTCACATAAAGATCCCTACACAATGAAGCCTCTTACACACTTTAGAGCTCAAAGAAGATAAAAGAAAACTAACACAAAAGTAGTTAAAGCTCGAATTAATGATTTCTTTTGAGTTAAAAGGTCTATTTATAGCCCCTGAAAAAACTTATCGAAATGTTGATGTGGCACTTGTCGGTCGTCCGAGTGCACACGGGCACCTGATACTGGGTTAGTGCTTATCCACGTCGCAAACGGCCAAAAATGGCTAGTTTGGTGATAAGGTATCAAAACACGGGCGCTTGAGATGATTCGGGCACTTGGAAATTCTGACACCTTCATGCTTGGGCGCCCAAGTTAACTTGGGCACATGCCTTTCTTACTCCACCGGTGTACTCTTCCGCAACCTTCGAAAACAAACATTTGACACATACATATAAATATAACTTATAGTACGGATGTCAGAACTAAGCATGGGCATCATAAATACTTTATTGCTCTACCATCTTCCTTTACATGTCAACTTTTTAAAAATCCAAATCTCTTAGGTCCATTAATGAGTTTTGGTCAAAACCTATTGATAGACCTAATGAGCTTCCAAATGTAATTGGTTTTTGAAGTACCCCAAATTCTATAAGTGCCCAAAGATATTAGTTTGAAGTATCATAATATTTTTAAAATTTATGACTTTAAGATAATTGACACATGCACATAACTTATCGCAAGAATGTCAAAACCAAACATACACACTATAAATACCTTCATTACACTACCCTTTTTTCCATATCAACTTTTTAAAATTCCAAATCACCTAGCAAGGCCCATCAATGAGTTTCAGTCAAAAACTATTAACGGACCTAGAGAGTTTCAATTAGACTCATTCCAACTCTGGTAAATTTCTACAATGCTATAGAGTTCAGATATTTCCTTCCTTATTATGTTTAAAATATCAACATTACAATGGTGATGGTGTTCAAGTTGTGGTACTGATTTAAAATTAGCACCATCATAGTGAGAAATCAGCACCATCGTAGTGCTAGTGTAATTAAGTTGTGATGCTAATTTGTAAAAACTAGCACCATAGTGGAATCCCAAATTTTGAATGCCCCTTTTGAGAAATTATTTTTCTTATTATCTTTTTATATAAAGAAACTTTTAAAAAAATATATCAAAATATTAAAAATAATAATAATAAGATGATTAGAGTTTAAAATTCAAATATAATAAATATTTTAGAGATATGGAGTGTGCATAATTTATGTTTCTAATTTATCCGATAGTCAAACCTAAGAGAAAGATTTTTTACCACTAAATTAATTGAGTGAAGAGGTTTATGTAGTTATTACAATGTATAAATCATAAGTGATGGTTATTATTTCAAAGATTAAGATATTTAAATATATTTTAGTATTTAATTAAGAATCTAAATCCTTTACTAACTAATTCTCAATTGATTTGGTAACCGGCAAAATTAAATTACGTTAATATCCTCTTTTCTTTTTACACTGAAACAAATTTCAAGGCTTATTAATAATTTCAATTTCTTTTCAAAATCTAAAACTTCAGAAAATAAAATCCCAAATCATAAAATTACAAATTCAAAAGATAAATCTATATTTATAAATCTTTAAAAAATTAAATCTTAATCCAAAATTACAATTAAAAAAATAATTTATCAAATTCAAGAAAATAATTTCAATTTTAATTTGAAATTATATTTTAAAAATTGTAAAATTAAAATTTTAAATTTTAACTAAATAAATTCTTATTTTGGGTGAGATAAAATTTATACGTATTTATATATTATATTATACATGTAATGCGTGTACATGATCGCTAGTATAAATTATGTGTTGGTACAGTTTGCACTAACAGTCAAACTCAAGTTTTGATAATGATAGATAGGTTAAAGTTAGGTTTGTGATTATTTAACCTTTTTACCAAGTGTACAGGTTTAAAAGACTTAGATTCAGACACCAGGCTGAAGTCTAAGGTGGTGGAGTCCTAGCGGGAAGTCTAGTTGGGCCTGACAATTGACTAAAGTCTAAGTTGATGGAAACTGGGCAGGAAGGCTAGAATGGTGAAGTCCTGAGAGGAAGTCCTAGTGGTTTAAGATGTTAAGTAGAACTGTACAAAGGTAAGTGAGGTAAGTCATTAAAGGAGTGAATTTCGGTGAGGACGAGTCCCCGTTGGGACATTAGGCGCGGTCCAGCATAGAACCATTTCAGATCTCTAAATTGAGGCCTTTGACTAGATCCTGGTCTTGGGAAAATGGGTTTATTTAATACTCATGTTTATTTAGTCTATATTGTAGTTATGATAACGTTGTTTTTTAGGGTATTTGCTGTTTTGGATTAATATGATTTTACAGGGTTTAAACTGCAAAAGTTACCTCAGATGCCCAAGGCGCCTCAGTTTGGAATGGAGGCGCCTTAGGTGGTTGAGGGTGCCTCTACACAGTCTTCGCTGAAGATGAGATTTCAATGAACGAAGGAGGCGTCTCAAGTTAGATCCAAGGCGCCTCAGTTGGGAACTGAGGCATCTCAAAAGGAATCCAAGGCGCCTTCTAGAGGATAAGCAGCAAAAGTAGTAGCTTCGGATCGAGGATAGGTTTTCGCTAGATCTGAGGTACCCAGTTGGGAACTGAGGCACCTCAGATGCCCTTTATAAGGGCAGTGCTGTCGAAGCTTCAAGATAATCATCTTTTCACTACGACATTCTAGCTTTTGCGTTCATCCTGTTGCTTCCATATCTTCTTATTGCAACACTGCTTTAATCGACTACGTTCGACCGCTGTCAGAAGACTGACGCCAACACATGAATTGATCTAGATCCTACTTGAGTGTTGGTAACGAATTTATTTACTAGTACTTAATTCATATCAAGTAGGAAGTGTAGCGTTGTTACACGTCTTACTCATCTTTTGTATTTGATCACTCTATCGGGAGTTTATCGATGGAGGGTATTAGTGGATTGTTATCGGAAAGGTCCAAGGGACTTGAGCCTTGCAATAGGTGTCGCCAAAGGTTCCGAAGTAAGTAAAATTGACTTGTGTTCGCATAATTGGTTTTTCGTTATTTTCCACTACACTCACTCACGTTTTTAAAACTTCGACAAAGCATCATTTATTTTAAAAAGATACGTGATTCACTCCCCCCCCCCCCCTTTATGTGCAACGATCCAACAAGTGATATCAAAGCCTTATTTGCTCTAAGTCGGTGCAACCACCGTTAGAGTAGAGGGTTTGAATTCATTTTAATCGATTATTTTTTGTTTCTAGTGTACAACCTAAGTTTGGTTCAAATACCTTCTCTTAGATTTTTTTTTTCTCGTTCGATTGGATTTACTCGAAGTTGATGCAAGATCACTCGAGTTGACTTCTTTTATTTACTTCCTCCCGCACTACTAATCTAAGACCTAGTCTTAGTACTTTTCTCTTTTATTTATCATATGCTAGATCTAATAGCCTAAGGTGAAGGCTAAGGCACAACTCACTCTCCTATATTCAACGGGGAAGATTTTTCCTATTGAAAAAGAAAAATGGAGGTTTACCCGAAGACCGACATGGACCAATGATTTGTAGTCCTGAGTGGGTACTCACCACCAATGGATGAAGGAGGAAACGATCCACTAAAGCCAGACAAGTAAAATACTGACATAAAGAAGAAGATAAAAATCGAGTTCAAGGCCCAGAATACCTTGCAATGTGGCCTAACAAAAGAGGAGCTGAACCGAATTGGCCCAACTGAAATTGCCAAAGAACTCTAGGATAAATTGATCGAGTTACATAAAAGCACCAATGATACCAAGGTAACGAAATGTGACCTTCTATTAAATAAATTGTTTAATATTAAAATGTAGAATGGAGAAACAGCCAGTCAACTCCACACCCAGATCAAGGACATCATAAATGAGTTGCATCTAATAGGACATCAACCAAAGAATCAGGATGTGATAAGGTACGCCCTAAATGCTTGTCCTCAAAATTCATTGTGGTCATCTATCATAGATGCTTACAAAATTTCAAAAAATCTTTCAAAATTAAAACTTGATAAATTATTTTTTGAGTTAGAGCTACATGAATAGACTAATGCCAAAACAACCAAGAAGGGTATAACTTTGATTGCAGTTTCTTCAAAAAAAAAAAGCAAAATCAAGGAGCAGAACCCAAGATGAGTCTGAAAGTGAATCAGACTCAGAGTTTGACGATAAAAGAACACCTAGTGAACTTGATAAGGAAGGTGTTCACCAGAAAGAAGAAAAAGTTCTCCAAAAAGGACATTTAGAAGGTGATGAAGTCTTTCAGTGGCTACAACAAGAAAGGGCATTTCAAACACGAATGTCCATACAAGAAGGAGGACAAACCCAAGAAGATGAAAAAGAAGAAGGCACTACAAACAACTTGGGATGAGACCTCCTCGGACAACTCAGATGGAGAACCCATGAAGAATTCCAGCTACCTAGTGCTAATGGCGACCGGATTTGAGTCGGAAATGGAGCAAAATGAAGAGTCTGAATACGAGTCAAGCTATGAGTTTGCATTCTTTTTTGACAGCTCGACTAAGGTACAAGAGTTATTAAATATAAAAGTTTTTAAAATTGTTTCTTGTTTAGATAGAAAGTTATCTGCATTAGAATCTAGGGTTGATCTACTCCTTGAGGAAAATCAAAACCTTAAGGAGAAAATTATTAACAAAAACTCAATTGAACAAAAGCAATTTGAAAATGAGCAATGATACGTAGTGAGAATTTTTAGCGAGAAATCCAGCGGGAATGACGTGGCACTTTGTGTACATATTTGATTATCACTTGAACATCGACGACGGCCTCCAACCGCCGCCCTGAACTAAACTATACACTGGGGGCATGGTGAATCCGTCGAGGATCGCTGTAATTGGAGTGTCACATCATTCTTGTTGGATTTCTCGTTGAAAATTCTCACTGCATATCATTTTTCTTTGAAAATGAGCAATACTAAACTTGAAAATGAAAACTCAACCTTAAAAAGTGAAGTTTAAAAACTTAAGGATTTATTAGAAATTTTCACAACAAGATCCAAGAACCTTGACCTAATTCTTGGATCTCAAAAGGGTGTTTACAACAAATCTAGGATAGGATACAAATCAAGATCGGCCCAGAGATCTTTGGTCTCCTTTACCCATCCACGCAATAATCGGAGAAAAGCGTGGGTCCCGAAAACTAACCTAACAAAGCAAGTAGGGTAAAATCAATATTATGTCCCTAAAAAGGACATCCACTATATCAACCCAAAACACCCTACCTATAATTCAGGAGAAGACTCCAAATTAGTTGATACCTCAAAATCAGTCTTTACCCGTTAGGGTAATTAGAACTAGACTTAAAACCTAATTTGACACTTGTCCTACTTAGTACCAGGGTAGAGCGAGATGATAATACATCAGAAAATTTTGTCTAAGAAGTCAGGTAAGGTAAGACATACCCTATTTGGTCTTAAGCCCAGTGGAACTAGCCTCGCCATATCGTAGACTAGTTAGACCAGGGTTTCTCAAAGAGTAAGTTAAAAGTATAATTTCTTTAAAAGGCTTTTCTAAGAAAGGGGCATTGCTCCAATAACCAAGAAGGCTTCTGTGTCTCGCCAAGACCTAAAAGCCAATTATTAAAATATGCTTTTAAATTACTACTTTTTAAACTTGATCTAATACAAGGACAAATTAATTTTTCTAAATCAACTTAATTCATCTCACAAAATTATAGGATTACCTTGGTTGATAACTTTAGACCGGGTGAGATGATTGAGGATAACAAATTTTGAATTCTTGTTTGCTTCAACTTTAATTCAATTTTAACCTAATTAAAATTCTACCTTAATTCAACTCTAAATTAATTAAAATTCTACTTTAATTTAATTTTACCCAAATTAAAATTCTACTTTAATTTAATTTTACCCAAATTAAAATTTACTTTAATTCAATTTTAACCTAATTAAAATTTTACTTTAATTCAATTTTTGACCAAATTGAATTCTACAATTTAATTTTAATATAATTAAAATTTTTACTGTAATTCAAACTTTAACCTAATTAAAACTCAACATCAATTTTTTATTTTTAACCTTAATTGAAATTTCACTTTAATTAATTTATTTTCAACTTTAAAACTTTAATTTTAAAATTTCACAACTTTAATTTGTTTTCAACTTTAAAACCTTTAAAATTTCTTAATTTTAATTTCAACTTTACATTTTTTACTGTAATTAATTTGTTTTCAATTTTAAAACTTTTCAAAATTTCTTAACTTTAATTTCAACTTTAATTTTTTAAAACTGTTGATGGGGTTGAGCACCCCGTGGCTGACACGTAGACTAAAGAAGCTATGTGGCGAGATCTATCGAGTCTAGACGACTCTCTTTCCTTGACTCCCGAGACCCCTCGGGAAGGTAGGCTCCCGAGACCACCTCGGGTTGACATACTTTTGAGATCGCTCCAGGAGGGCACACACCCGAGATCACCTCGGGAGATCAGGTCCCCGAGATCACCTCGAGAAGGCAAGCACCCAGGATTCCCCTGGGCCAAAGGACCCCGAGATCACCTCGGGATAGCGGTGCCCAAGGATCACCCTATTTGGTAGCCCGACCTCAAGTAACCGTCCCCTTTATTCGGATCTATGGATAATTACCACTAGTAATTACGGGATAATCATGACCCATAATACACGGCCATTAAAACCTTAATTATCGCAATGATCCAAATTTAATGGTTGCGAGGACCGTTATAAGGATTATCTTGTAATCAACAATTGAAGGTGTTGATGCAGTCTGGCCCTGATTGCTGTTTTGGTGTTGACACCGATTTTAGTTTAGGTGGATGATGATTGATTATGAGTAAGTCCTGATCGGGGATCAGGCATGGTATGGAAAATCCTAGTCTGGAGGGCTAGGTGTTGGAAAACCCTAACCTGGAGGGTTAGGTGTTGAAAATCCTAGCTTGGAGGGCTAGGTGTATGAAAAGTCCTAATTCGGAAGAGGTGGGTGAAAAGTCCTAGCTTGGAGGGCTAGGTGAAAAGTCCTAACTTGGAGGGTTAGGTGCAAATTCTCATCTTGGAGAATTAGGTGAAAAAGTCCTGGCTTGGAGGGTCAGGTGCCTAGCTTGGAGGGCTAGGTTGGATGAAGTTCTAACTCGGAAGGGTTGGGTGAAAAGTCCTAGCTTAGAGGGCTAGGTGAAAAGTCCTAGCTTGGAGGGCTAGGTGAAAAGTCCTAACTTGGAGGGTTAGGTGTAAATTCCCAACTTGGAGAGTTAGATGGAAAAATCCTTAGCTTGGAGGGCTAAGGTGGATGAATCCCTAGCTTGGAGGGCTAGGTTTGAGTCCCTGGATCGGTCTGGTGACCGATCAGGGATATTGGCACGCTGCTTCTTCGTGGATCGGTCTGGTGACCGATCCAGCGAGGACTGATCGGTTTGGTGACCGATCAGGGAGCGCACAATGAGGTTGGGAACCTACTGTGTGGCTCTTGATCGGTCTGGTGACCGATCAGGGAGCAGGCAGCTTCCTCGTTGCCTTGCTCCGGATCGGTCTGGTGACCGATCAGGGAGCGGACAGTGAGTGAGTTCTCCTCTGGATCAGACCCTGGATCGGTCCAGTGACCGATCAGGGACTTAGGATTTGATTAAAGAATCACTGTTCATTTATCCTGATCGGTCTGAGTGACCGATCAGGCTCCACTCTGATCGGTCTGGTGACCGATCAGGCTTCACTCTGATCGGTCCGGTGATCGATCAGGCGTGTATAGCCGCGAGAGCTGGGAATCCCAGCGAAGCAGTGGATCGGTCTGGTGACCGACCCACAAGCCCTGGATCGGTCCGATGACCGATCACTTTAATTCAAATTGCACTGTCAGACGCGATCAGAGCGTCTGATCATATCCGATTCTCTGCGCTTCACTTCTGAATCTTGATTTACTATGTGATATACTGCTCTAACAGTCTGATTAAGCTGTAGGTGATAGGGGAGGATTCAAACACTCAAGGAGAAGTCAATGGAGGCTTTCCTTGGAGCAGGTTTGTCCGTTTTTCCATCTCAGGTTGCAACGCCCGAGCTGCAGACTGGAGCTGAGACTAGAGCTTGGCTGAGGGAAGCTCAGGGAGTCCAGGGATAGCTCAGTGGTAGCTGGCATTGGCAGATGAGCAGCTGGGAGCTGCAGGGATGGTGTCATTTGATGCTTGGTGGAGAAACAAAAAGGAGAAGAAGACTTCGGCTAAAAAAGAGAAGTGTTCGACAGTTTTCTGTGTTGAGCTTGCTGAAGTTCTTGCTGCGCTTTGTGTTTCTCCACAACTTGCTTGCTGTGTTTCTGAAGTCTTCATCACTTTGAGCAAGCAACTGCAATCGAGAAGCAACCAACTCTTACGTAAGTGTTGGGAGGAAAGAACAAGGAGCTTGGAGTCCAACAGTGAGAAGACACGAAGGAGAGAGTCCTTGCGTGAGATCGTCGCTGGGTGGAGCTCGGGATAAGCTCACTGTGCTCTTGTCCTTGTTAGGTGCTGAGTAAGAGTATTCTCTGTGTTTCATTAAGCTTAAATCTATATTCTTGTTTGAAACGCTGTGGAGAGGTTTCTCCACCGAGAAGGAGGTTGCGTTATATCCGGTGAACACCGGGGCTTGATCTGCCGACGATCAAGGGATCGCCCACCTTAAGGGCACGCCAAGGAGTAGGGGCAAGTTGTCCCCGAACCTTGTAAACCCTCTTGTTAGCGATCTTGGTAGCTGTCGTTGTTTGCTTTCATTTCTGTTTTTAGTTTACTGCACTGCTTCGTTTTCCTTTGCTTCTTCCGCTGTGCTACTGATAAGTTAAGTGCAAAAACTTCATAAGTGTTTAAAGGTAAAAGAGATTGGCTATATTCACCCCCTCCCTCTCTAGCCATCCGGTTTCCAACAAGTGATATCAGAGCTTGGGGCTCTGTCTACGGCTTAACATCCGAGAGTTATCAACAAGATGGCGTTGAGAGAAGGCTTCTCCACCACCCGACCTCCATTCTTTGATGGCGCCGACTTTCAATATTGGAGCTCAAAGATGGAATACTATTTGAAGATGGATATCCACACTTGGTTCGTGGTGAAGGAGGGATTCACCCCTCCGAAGGATGATGAAGGCAAAGAACTCGAATCGTGGAGGTGGACTGCTGAACAAACTAGGAAGAGTGAAGCCGACGCGAAGGCGGTTGTCACTCTACAATGTGGCATGAACAAAGACCAACTCATCAAGGTTGGTCCTTTCACAAGTGCAAAGGACTTGTGGAACAAACTCATCGAACTCCATGAGGGCACTCGAGACTCAAGAATCGCCAAGAGGGATTTGTTCCTCAATCAACTCCAAAATCTCTCCATGAAGGAGAATGAATCGGTAAGTGAGCTTCATAGCCGGTTCAAGGAAGTCCTCAATGGACTTCATTCGATTGATGAAAAGGTCGAGAATCACGACCTTGTGAGGTATGTCTTGAAAGTCTTTCCAAGGAATGCTTTGTGGTCAACCATGGTGGATGCCTACAAAGTTTCCAAGGATCTTTCCATTGTAAAGTTAGATGATTTATTTTGTGAGATGGAATTGCATGAAATGGCTAACAAAGGCCCCAAGGAGAAGGGTATTGCCTTAGTTGCAGGTGACCGGTCAAACAAGAAGAAGAAGGAGAAGAAGAAGGAGAAGGAGGTCTCTTCGTCTTCATCCTCTTCCGAATCCGAGTCCTATTCCGAAGAAGATGGCAGCGGCTCCTCTTCATCCGAAATGGCGAACTTCGTGCGAAGGATGATGTGAAGGAATCAACGTTTCAAGAGTAGAGGTAACTCTAGTGAATCCAAACTTGATAAGACTAATGCATCTTGCTTTGAGTGTGGTAGAAAAGGACATTTCAAGAATGAATGTCCGAAACTGAAGAAGAAGGAAGAGAAATCCAAAAGAAAAGAAGAGAAATCCAAGAAGAAGAAGAAGGCATTGAAGGCCACTTGGGATGAGTCATCCTCAAGCTCATCTGATGAAGAGAAGGAGGAGAGGAGCACTAGGCATGTGGCACTCATGGCTCTTGGAGAGGAGAGCAGTGATGAATCTTCAAGTTCCTCAAACGCGGCTTCATCATCTTCGGATGATGAAGAGGTAACTTCTCCCAGTTTGAAAAGTGTTATAGAGTAATTGCATGTTTAACTAGTATGCTTAAGAAGTCAAAAATTAAAGTTAAAGCATTGAAATTAGAAGTTGATCAATTGAAGGCATCTAGGGATGAAAACATTGATGATTTGCATGTTGAATTGTTAGAAGATGAAATTAAATCATTGAAACTTGAAGTTGAAAAGTTGAAATCCTCTAAGGTTGAGGAAGTCAATGATTTGCATGATGAATTGCTAATAGAGGAAAATCAATCATTGAAGAGTGAAGTTGAGAAGCTCAAGAATATTCTTGAGAAGTTCTCAACTAGCTCTAAGACCCTAGATATGATCATAAATGCCCAAAGGGTAGTTTACAATAGGGCCGGTATTGGTTACCGACCCAAAGAACCCTCATTCGTATCTTTGATGTCTAGGACTGATATGAGACAATCTAGGACACCCAAGACTCAAAAGAAAGTTGTCAAGGCATGGGTGCCTAAGTCATGTTTAGTTGATGCTTTAGGTCCCAAGGTTTGGGTACCTAAAACTTCTATTTTTCGAATTGTGTAGGTTATGATTGAGGGGGAGCATCTATCAACTTGGTTCGTTGATAGTGGATGCTCCAAACACATGACCGGGGATAGATCATTGTTTACCACACTTCACAAGAAAAGTAGAGGTAATGTATCATTTGGTAACAATGGTAGTCTTAAGGTCATAGGGATAGGAGACATTCAAATATCCGAATGTCTTAGAATTTCAAATGTCCTTCTAGTCAAGGGGATGAAATTTAATCTCCTAAGTGTCAGTCAATTGT
>JAGFNQ010000943.1:421672-470442 GCA_024364735.1 Boesenbergia rotunda
TGTATATGGCTCCATGATCATACTTGGACATTCCAATCAAGGAAACTTGATTGGAACATTGGATTTGATACAAACTTAGTTGAAATTGCTTGAATGATTGTTGATTGAGTTTGACTCCATTTAGATGGATCAAAGTGATTGTTGAATCTATAAGGACTCTTGATCCTTATTCAGGGATCAATTTTAGTCATGAGATCATGTCCAAGTTCGATAAACTTCACCAGATTTCCTTGGAAAGATTCAGAAATTCTGAAACTGAACATTTCAGTTCGTATCAGGGAGTATCAGGAACCCTAAATGGTCATCGGACCGATCAGGCATAGGGCTAATCGGTCCCCGGACCGATCTGGCTCCTTCCTATGGTGATCGGTCCACAGACCGATCAACGAGGCAAGCAGTGACTTTCTGAAATTTTGACCAAGCTTACTGAGCCAGCCTGGATCGGTCCCCGGACCGATCTGGCACCCTGCTGGGACCGGTCCACAGACCGTTCAGGGGGCTCACAGTAAGCCTCCCGAGTCTACTAATCTCTCCCTGATCGATCAACCGATCGATCAGGAGCTTGCCTGATCGGTCACCCGACAGATCAGGCTCGGTTCAGTCCGATCAGGCTATAGCCTGATCAGTCTGGGCGCGATCAGATCGAACGGTGATCCGTTCAGACGCATTAAATTCTGGTTGGTGGACCGATCCACCAACCGATTAACTTCGCGAAAAACCCTTCCTTGCCAAACCCTAGCGCCGAAACCTTTCCCTTGAATCTCTTCATCCTGAGCAAGAGTGTTCCTGCGTCTCCCTTCCCGTGCGAGCGAGTGTGTGCGAAGGTCTCTACGGGCCTCCCCTGTTCTCTACAAGTTATCGATTTGCTCCGAGTCTTCTGCGTTTCTGTCTTGCGCCGAGGCTTCTCCTGCGCAAGCGTTTTTCCTTTCGGACTCAAGAACTCTACTAATGGCACCAAAGTGAGTTTTTGGTTTAGCTTCCTTTACAAATCATTTCATAAATTATGTTGTGGAGCTAATCATGTTTTGGTGTTTATTCTTGGTGTGGTGCTGTGATCCTCTTGTATTTGCCGTGACCTTACTTTCTCACCAAATGATCAAATCGATTTTTCACCTCATTATTATCCTATGTTTGATCTTGATCTAATGTCTACCTTATGATTGGGTCTTATCTTTGTATGATCAATTCTTGAATTTTTGTGATTCGATCTATGTTCGTGTCAACCTTGCTCAATTGATTCAAACTGTATATCATCAAATTCCTGATTAAATCCTCTGTTATGCCCAATTCCAATCTATAGAAAGTTTTCTAAGGGTAAAGAACCTATGGTGGAAAGCTCCAAGGGCACAGACCCTTCAATATCTACACCTTCTCCAAGGCCTCCACCACCTTCACATACTCGATTTCAGGGTATCACCCTTGCGTTAAATTTTGAGTGGCACAATTTCAAATTAATGCCATGTCGAACTATAGATCAATCCTTCATCTATAAACATTGCCCGACTGTCCGACAAGTTATCACACATTATAATCTTCAATCCATTCATTACCTTGAGAGGCCGATCAACCTTGACTTGGTCTCTGAATTCTATAACAACATGGTTAGTGGAGAGGGCACGGGGTGGAGGACCCGTGTTGCCGGTATTGATCTTGATTTTAATCGATCTATTTTCACTGATTTTCTCGGCTGTCGCCGGTCAGACAATGATTTCATTCTCTACCCTTATCCTCCTAATCCCCTTCCGGTTCCATTCGATGGAGTGACTCCTGATTCCATCTATGAGTACTTTCTAGGCCATCCCAGGCCAGGGGGTTCTGGTGAGCGCACTCGTGACTTTTTCACTTTTTCTGCTCTTCGTCTTTCCCCTGTTGACTATGTGTTGTTTAAAATCATCACTAATTGTCTCCTTCCAACTACTTCGAAACACCTTGATGAGATTCAACCGTTCCACTGCTTGATGCTCTATGGGATGCATCAACATTTAGACTTTGACCCGTTGGCTTCGATCTATTTCTCTATAATCGTCCACAGTATGTCGTCCTCCCAGTCAGTCTATATGCCATTCGGCCACATCATCACTGCCTGGCCGGAGTCGGTTGGCATCGACGTTTCACAGGGTCGCATTGTGCCCATGGTTCGCCAGGACTGCCGTCTGGACCGCCGCATGCTTGCTCAGTCCGGTATTATTCTCGGGCCCCATGGGCTAAGGTGGAAGGATCGCAGACGTGAGGGAGAGCTACAGAGAGCAGCTCATGGCCAGGAGCCGCCAGCTGTTATTGCCGACTACGATGAGTGGGCACCTGATCTACGCTGGCAGGTTGTAGAGATAGAGTGGATGCTGGCGCACGAGTTGCATATCCGCGAGCTCTGGCGAGAGGAGATCCGCTCAGAGTTTCAGTCTTTCGATCGCCGTCTCGATGCTCTAGCCTCTGATGTCTCTGAGATGCGCTCATTCCATGACAGATGGTATGAAGAGTGGTATCATCATACATTTCCTGATGGTGCATCTCCCAGTGGCCCTTCACCAGGAGATATCATATACATTGACGATTTGGACGATGATCCAGCTGACGATTGACTGCTCTATGTTTGTGTTTGATGTTTTTGACGGATGTGTACGTCCTGACTGTTGCCTGTTATAGCAGGCTATTTGGCCTATCTTGCTTAGGATGTTGCTTGTATAAATGCTCATATAATTACTGTTTGTCGATATGCCTCGTTCGACTTCGCTATGTTCATGCTTATGATGTCATACTCATATGATACATATGCCTGTTTTGATATGATGTAAGTGATGGTTTCACCTTGATCTATCTTTTCCACATGATATCATATGCTTCGAGAACAATTCCATCGAATCTATGTTGTTCTGGGATACCCCTAGGGTTGAGGGGGAGTTTGTTTTAAACTTAACAGCCCCTCTAGCCCCTTTTCGGTGTTCGACAAAGGGGGAGAGTGTGGATTGGTTATGTTTAGGATGATCATGTTGTAGGGGGAGGATCTGGATTCTCCTATGATTCTGAATTTGGAAAACTTGATTAAGAATCCCTAAACTTAAAATCGGGTTGTCAAACAACAAAAAGGGGGAGATTGTTGATGCAGTCTAGCCCTGATTGTTGTTTTGGTGTTGACATCGATTTTAGTTTAGGTGGATTATGATTGATTATGATTAAGTCCTGATCGGGGATCAGGCATGGTATGGAAAATCCTAGTCTGGAGGGCTAGGTGTTGGAAAATCCTAACCTGGAGGGTTAGGTGTTGAAAATCCTAGCTTGGAGGGCTAGGTGTATGAAAAGTCCTAATTCGGAAGAGGTGGGTGAAAAGTCCTAGCTTGGAGGGCTAGGTGAAAAGTCCTATCTTGGAGGGCTAGGTGAAAAGTCCTAACATGGAGGGTTAGGTGCAAATTCCCATCTTGGAGAATTAGGTGAAAAAGTCCTGGCTTGGAGGGTCAGGTGCCTAGCTTGGAGGGTTAGGTTAGATGAAGTTCTAACTCGGAAGGGTTGGGTGAAAAGTCCTAGCTTGGAGGGCTAGGTGAAAAGTCCTAGCTTGGAGGGCTAGGTGAAAAGTCCTAACTTGGAGGGTTAGGTGCAAATTCCCAACTTGGAGAGTTAGATGGAAAAATCCTTAGCTTGGAGGGCTAAGGTGGATGAATCCCTAGCTTGGAGGGCTAGGTTTGAGTCCCTGGATCGGTCTGGTGACCGATCAGGGATATTGGCACGCTGCTTCTTCGTGGATCGGTCTGGTGACCGATCCAGCGAGGATTGATCAGTCTAGTGACCGATCAGGGAGCGCACAGTGAGGTTGGGAACCTACTGTGTGGCTCCTGATCGGTCTGGTGACCGATCAGGGAGCAGGCAGCTTCCTCGTTGCCTTGCTCCTGATCGGTCTGGTGACCGATCAGGGAGCGGACAGTGAGTGAGTTCTCCTCCGGATCAGACCCTGGATCGGTCCGGTGACTGATCAGGGACTTAGGATCTAATTAAAGAATCACTGTTCATTTGTCCTGATCGGTCTGAGTGACCGATCAGGCTTCACTCTGATCGGTCCGGTGACCGATCAGGCGTGTATAGCCGCGAGAGCTGGGAATCCCTGCGAAGCAGTGGATCGGTCTGGTGACCAATCCACAAGCCCTGGATCGGTCCGATGACCGGTCACTTTAATTCAAATTGCACTGTCAGACGCGATCAGAGCATCTGATCGTAACCGATTCTCTGCGCTTCACTTCTGAATCTTTATTTACTGTGTGATATACTGCTCTAACAGTCTGATTAAGCTGCAGGTGACAGGGGAGGATTCAAACACTCAAGGAGAAGTCAATGGAGGCTTTCCTTGGAGCAGGTTTGTCCGTTTTTCCATCTCAGGTTGCAACGGCCGAGCTGCAGACTGGAGCTGAGACTGGAGCTTTGCTGAGGGAAGCTCAGGGAGTCCAGGGATAGCTCAGTGGTAGCTGGCATTGGCAGATGAGCAGCTGGGAGCTGCAGGGATGGTGTCATCTGATGCTTGGTGGAGAAACAAAAAGGAGAAGAAGACTTCGGCTGAAGAAAAAAAAAAGTGAAGTGTTCGACAGTTTTCTGTGTTGAGCTTGCTGAAGTTCTTGCTGCGCTTTGTGTTTCTCCACAACTTGCTTGCTGTGTTTCTGAAGTCTTCATCACTTTGAGCAAGCAACTGCAATCGAGAAGCAACCAACTCTTATGTAAATGCTGGGAGGAAAGAACAAGGAGCTTGGAGTCCAACAGTGAGACGACACGAAGGAGGCAGTCCTTGCGTGAGATCGTCGCTGGGTGGTGCTCGAGATAAGCTCGCTGTGCTCTTGTCCTTGCTAGGTGCTGAGTAAGAGTATTCTCTGTGTTTCATTAAGCTTAAATATATATTCTTGTTTGAAACGCTGTGGAGAGGTTTCTCCACCGAGAAGGAGGTTGCGTTATATCCGGTGAACACCGGGGCTTGATCTGCCGACGATCAAGGGATCGCCCACCTTAAGGGCACGCCAAGGAGTAGGGGCAAGTTATCCCCGAACCTTGTAAACCCTCTTATTAGCGATCTTGGTAGCTGTCGTTGTTTGCTTTCATTTCTGTTTTAGGCAAGATGACCAAGACTCCATTTAGTGGACACGACGAAAGAGCGACAGAGTTGTTAGGACTCATACATACTGATGTATGTGGCCCTTTCAATGTCGCAGCTAGAGGAGGCTATCAGTACTTCATCACTTTCACTGATGATATCAGTAGGTATGGCCATATGTATCTCATGAAACACAAGTCAGAATCTTTGAAAAGTTCAAAGAATTCAAGAGTGAAGTACAAAACCAACTTGGCAAAAGTATTAAGATGCTTCGATCAGATCGAGGTGGTGAATACCTAGCCAAGAGTTTCGTGACCATCTAGCAGAGTGTGGGATCATATCCCAACTCACTCCACCTGGAACACCACAGTGGAATGGTGTGTCTGAGCGGAGAAATCGTACTCTATTAGATATGGTACGATCGATGATGAGTCAGACGATCTTCCTACTTCCTTCTGGAGTTTCACTCTAGAGACAGCTCTTTTCACACTTAACCGAGCTCCATCAAAGGCTATTATAAAGACATCATATACGATATGGACTGGAAAGAGTCCCACGATGTCTTTTATGAGGATTTGGGGTTGTGAGGCTTACGTTCGACGTCAAGTCTCAGATAAACTAGGACCCAAATCTGATAAGTGCTACTTTGTAGGTATCCCAAGGAAACAAAGGGATATTACTTTTACAATCCCACACAAGGCAAAGTGTTTATCGCTAGAAATGGTGTTTTTCCAGAAATGGAGTTTATTTCTAGAAGGACTAGTGGGAGTGAAATCCATCTTGAATAAGTTCAAGATGCAGATAGTACTGAGGCCTTAATGGACATTGAACAGGCACCACAAGATGTTGTGGATCATGAGGTTGTTACACAAGAAGTTGTGGAACAACAGGCTGTTCAAGTAGACCAACCTCCTCGCAGATCTGATAGGATACGTCGTCAGCCTGAGAGATACTCTTTTCTCTTGTCTAACCATGATGATGTGACGCTCATTGAGTTGAATGAGGCTACATCCTATCAAGAAGCTGTGATGAGCCCAGATTCTAAGAAATGGCTAGAAGCCATGAGGTCCGAAATGGAATCCATGTACACTAACCAAGTATGGACTTGGTTGATCCACCTGAGGGGATTAAACCCATTGGGTGTAAGTAGGTCTTTAGAAGAAAGACTGACATGGATGGACTCATGCATACCTACAAAGGGCGATTGGTAGCTAAAGGTTTCAAGCAGATTCATGGTATCGACTATGATGAAACCTTTTCCCCAGTTGTGATGCTTAAGTCTATTCGGATCCTGCTTGCTATTGCAGCTTACCATGATTACGAGATCTAGCAGATGGATGTCAAAACCGCATTCCTAAATGGGAATCTACTCGAGGATGTGTACATGACACAACCTGAGGGTTTTGTAGATCCAGAGCATGCTAGAAAGGTATGTAAGTTGCAAAGGTCCATTTATGGGCTAAAGCAAGATTCTCGAAGCTGGAATCTTCGATTCGATGATGCAATCAAAGCGTTTGGTTTCATCAAGAATGAAGATGAACCCTGTGTCTACAAGAGGGTTAGTGGGAGCATAGTTATCTTCTTGATCTTGTATGTAGATGACATACTCCTCATTGGGAATGATATCCCTTCACTACAGTCTATGAAGATGTGGCATGGGAATTGCTTCTCAATGAAAGACTTAGGTGAAGCAGCCTATATCCTAGGCATTAAGATCTATAGAGATAGATCTAAGAGATTGCTTGGCTTAAGTCAGAGTACATATATTGTCAAGGTGCTTAATCGTTTTGCCATGCAGAATTCCAAGAAGGGATTTCTGCCAATGTCACATGATGTGAGTCTTTCGAAGACTCAATATCCCTCTTCTAAGGAGGAGAGAGACCGTATGGATCAGATCCCTTATGCATCCGCTATAGGGTCTATCATGTACGCCATGCTATGTACTCGTCCAGATGTTTCGTATGCTTTGAGCATGACGAGCAGGTACCAATCAGATCCAGGTGAATGTCACTGGACAGCTATGAAGAATATTCTTAAGTACTTACGAAGGACGAAAGAATATTTCTTGATATTTGGAGGCGATGAGGAGCTAGCTGTAAAGGGTTACAGTGACGCAAGCTTCCAAACAGACAGGGATGACTATAGATCGCAGTCAGGGTATGTATTTTGCCTGAATGGTGGCGATGTGAGCTAGAAGAGTTCGAAGCAGGACACAGTCGCAGATTCTACAACAGAGGCCGAGTATATTGCCGCGTCAGAGGCGGTAAAAGAGGCTGTTTGGATCCGGAAGTTCATTACAGAGCTTGGTGTGGTTCCTAGCATAGCAGACCCGATAGACCTCTATTGTGACAACATTGGGGCTATTGCGCAGGCTAAGGAACCTCGCTCCCATCAGCGGACTAAACACATACTACGGTGCTTCCATCTCATTCGAGAGATCATCGATAGAGGAGATGTGAGGATATGTAGAGTACACACTGATTCTAACATCGCAGATCCTTTGACCAAGGCTTTGGCACAAAAGAAGCATGATGGTCATACCAGGTCACTCGGTATTAGATACTACAGTGATTGGCACTAGTGCTAGTGGGAGATTGTTAGTAGGAGCCCTAGAGCCAATTATATGATGATTGACTAGGGACATTTTGTATCATATTCTATTATTAATAAAGGCATGTTTGGTTATTATACTTACTTTGTATTTGTGCCAAATAACTAAGTATAATAATGTCCTTGGGTAGTAGGTTCTTATCTAAATTATATCGATTGGTTGAATCGATAGTGAGATGATGTAGAGAACACTACTCTAAACCATTCCTAGTCAAGTATTAATATTCAAGGACAATATTAATACATGGAGACTAGCATGTAGGTCAACTGATGACTTGAGCTCACAAGTTATGGATATGTGATATCAAGTTGACACATGTGTATACATTGGAGAATGTGTACTGAATGACCCCGCCATGAGAAAGTTTCATAGATTGTCATATGAGTGTCATAAACTTTCTCATGTGACTATTGGTATGAATAGTCCTTAGACCTGAAGTCACTACGGTTCCCTACATAAGGAGTTATGTACTTTGGTATCGTCAAACGTCACCCGTAACAGGGTGGACTATAAAGGCGTTCACTGGGTATGTAATGAATTATGCGGAGGGATGTGAGTGATGTAGATGGGATCTATCCCTCCCATATGATGGGAGTGATATCTGTGGGCCCCTTGATCGAGTAGGACTGCTAAAACGTATGGTCATGCTCGAATGAGTCAATATGAGATATTGAGCTCAATTGTTTGAGTGAGTCTACTCGGGGATCAAGAAACACCAGATTGATTGAGGATGACACGGTCTATGCCTCATTTGTCAATCTAGATATCAAGGATAGAATGACAAGGTCATACATTGCCATAGTCACGGAGGTTATGTCGGGTCTCGACTTTCTTGTTACTTGGGTAGCATTGATGCATTGCTAGATGCCGCTCATTGCTTTTGTGTCTAAATTGGTTTAGACACATTGCCAACGTTACGAGAGCCTATTGGGTCACACACTAAGGACACGATGCTTCGAGATTAATTGATCTTGATTTGGCTAAGATTTAATTGGAATTGGATTAATTGAGTTAGACTCAAGTGAATCGAATTGGATTATGGATTGAGATCTAATTTGAGTTAAAATCATTTAGATTAGACTCAACCACATTTGGATGAAATATTAATTTATTAAAATGTTTAATGAATTAATAAGAGAGGAAGATGGAGAGTTTCTCACCATTAGAGTGTTACATGAAAAGTTAGAGAGTTACATTAAAATGTTTAATTAAGGGAAGTTTAAAAGGTAAAAACTTCTCATGATATGAGTATAAAAGAGTATTTTCCCTTGTCATTTGGATGACAACTTGTCATTCTTTTCCCTCTTCCTTCTCTTCTCCATCTTGGCCGAAACTCACATCTTGGGTTCTTGGTGTTTTGTGAACTACCTCAAGTTGCTAGCACAACTAAGGTAGTTCTTCTCCGAAGTAGAGATATCGTGTTCGTGTGGATACGAATAGAGGCACGGACACTTGAACGTGCAAGAGATCCGGCGGCTCTTGGACAAGCGTGATAAACGTAAGGGCACACTCCAAAGGTATAAACAGTAGATAAATCTATTAGATAGATATACTTTGTACGAGTTTTCTTTCGCATGGATCGCTCGTGGGATCTTGTTTCCGCTGCGTTTTGTGTTTATGTCTCCTGAAGATCCCAACAGTTCCGATGGCAACAGCAGCAATCTTTGCTCCATTTCCAACTCGCAAATTCGCTTCTCCCTTGATGAGTCTTCTTCTATTCCTTAGCCCTTGTATGTCATTACATATATGTGAGCTACACCCAGTATCAAGTACCCAGGTGCCCGAGGAAATAGAGTGACATTCAATAACGAAGATACCTGAAGAGGATGGGGCATCGGATGTCTTCTCCTTCAGGGACTCAAGATAAACCTTGCAGTTTCTTCGCCAGTGGCCCTCCTTGCCGCAGTGATGGCTAGTGCCTTTTGGTGCCTTTTCAATCTTTTTGGCCTTTTTCTTCCTTCCCTTATTTTGTTCTTTGGGCTTCCTCTTAGAGCCTTTTTTTGAGGAACCAACTAACAATACCGTCTTCTGATCCTACTTTACAGAAGGCTCTACAGTCTTCAGCAGGTTAAGCAACTCAGGAATGGTAGTCTCCAGTTTGTTCATCCGATAGTTCATCACAAACTATGAGTAACTCTTGGGCAAACAATGCAGAATTAAGTCAATATTAGTTCGTGATCCATTGCAAATCGAGTGTGCCTAGTCGCTCAATGTACCCCAACATATTCAACACAAACTGTGAAACAGAAGTGCCTTTCTGCATCTTAGAGGTGAAGAGGAGTCTGGAGACCTCAAACCTTTCGGATCTCGCCTGCTCGTCAAACAGCTCATGAAGATGGAAGACGATGGTATGAGCATCCATATGCTCATGCTGCTTTTGTAGCTCAGGTACCATAGCGGCCAGCATGATGCAACTCGCAAGTTTAGAATCGTCCACATGTTTCTGATAGGCCACTAACTGGTCTGGAGTTGCATCTTCAGGAGGATGGTTGGGAAGTTGTTCTTCAAGGACATAAGCAAGCTTTTCTGCCTTGAGGACTATCCTCAGGTTTCGAAGCCAGTCCATGAAGTTTGGCCCAGTCAGCTTATTGGTGTCCAAAATGGAACGCAAATTCAGAGAAGACATGATCAGGTAATTATCCTAGAAATACAAATTGAGGTTATGTGATGAGAATGATAAAGAATGCATCAATATACATTAATTAAATCATATTTATTTTTCGAATTGAATAACCCTTTTTATCAATTCGGGAGATCGTAGGAACATCTCCAAATAGGTTGATATCCAACCATAGATAAGAACAACCATGACTGTGGCCATCAAGTTATTCTTAGCTATGAAGGTAGGTAATTATACCGATTACATATCACATATATGTAACTATCACTTTATGCTATCAACTAATTGAATGTTTGCATAAATCATTGGGTTGTTAACTCATTAACAAGTATGCAACAATATACATAGTACCTAACTGCACCTCTCTTTACATCGACCTTGGCTGTGGCACAACAAATCGATGCTCCAAGCTTAAGGTTGACCCATTAATCAAGAAATAGTTTTAATATGGTTGGAGCTCATTCAACCGTTTAGTCAGGCTTGGATGTGTCCAACAACCAAAACTAAGGATTGACCTCTGACTCCAACTATATTAATCATAAACTAATTCCATGGTTTGAACATGTTGAGATTTAAGCCGGGCATGGATGTGTCCAACAACCCAAACGAGAAACATAACTCCGGTTCTAACCATATTAATGGAAGGTGTTGGTCTTAATATTTTGTAAGGGGTTTTGGGTCTCATCCTTTTCTTTTATGCACATTCATGACATATAATTATGTCATTTCTAACGATTTCCTTAATAAAGTATGTAGGTGACTTAATTTATCAAGTCTCATTAATTGAATTAGGAATCGGATTTCCTAATTCTAATTTCATACTTTATTCAATGAATTGTTTTGGGAAACAATTTCCTGAATTATCATAATCAATTTCGGAAATAATATGTTTAAGACTTTAATTTCTCTAAATCAAATCTTATTAAATTAAGAGGCAGATTCCCTTAATTCAACCACATATTATTTTCATGAAAATCTTATTTAAGGAAATATACTCTATAGGAAACAATTTTCCTAATTAATTTTGGAGACAATAATATATAAGAGCATCACCTCATAATTCAAATAAGGAAATTATCGTTTGAGAATCACCTAAAAAATTTCCAAGATTTGATCACATATTTTATTTATGAAAAATTATTATCAATAACTTAATTTGGACAGCTCCCCGAGGCTCAATCCAAAATAAGCATTTGACAGTTTAAATTCAATTTAGGAAATTTAATTATAACAACTATCTTTAAATTGGACGGCTCCTCGAGGCTCAATCCAAAATAAAGAATTTTATAAATAATTTAATTTCCAATTATAAATTTAAATGCCAATTAATATTTCCATAATTTGTCTAGACTTTCTTGAAAGAAAGTGCCCAAAATTGCGAGCTTTCCATAAATGGAATGTTTCCAAAAATAAAAGGTTTTCAGAATAATTGTAAGTTTCTGGTACAAAGAAAACTTACGTTTTTCCAAAATTGGAAAATTTCTAAAATAGGAAATTTCCAAAATTTGAAAGTTTCCAAAAATGAAAAGTTTTCGCAATTATCATAAAATTTCAGAAACAGAAATATTTCAATAGTTTGCGAAATTTCATGAGGATTTCCAAACTTTGAAATTCATAAATCGAAAATTTACCATAATTGAAAAGTTTCCATAATTGAAAATTTTCTAAAATTGAGATCATGATAAAGCTTTGCGCAAAACAATTATATAATTATGTCGAACACAAACCTTGGCTCTGATACCACTGTTGGGACCGGGTGCATGTTGACATAGATGCGGGTTCGTAATTTTAAAATTAATTACGTGCAGCGGAAGGTTTAGCATAAATAATTTCTCAAATTATTTAACCACACATTTAAACATGCAATTTTATCTTGTGTAGACATGATCATATATTTAAAATTTTGCAGAAACATAAACTAATTTACGTATTACCTCACGTAACTCGAAGGAAGGGACGAGATCCAACCGTAAGCGTCCCTTGGAACCTCCGCCTCTATTCGCATCCACGCCGAGTATCTTCGGGATGACTTCGCAAAGCCACGAGTTTCGTGTTCTCGAGATCTACTAGATTCTCCAAGAACGCGACAAGAAAAACCAAGAGAGAAGTCGGAAGACTAACCACAAAAGGACGGCCGTAATCAAAATTCCGGCGAAGCAAAAGAAGAGGCTTGCGGCAAAAAGATCCTTGCGGCAAACTCTAATTCCGGCAGCACCTTCTTCCGGCCAAGAGATGGCCGGAGCTTCCTTCTCCGGCAGCAAGTAATGGCCGGCAGGGAAAGGGTAGGGGCGGCTGGCTGGTGCTCCTTCTTGGGGCTGGTTGGCGCATGGCAAGAAGGGGAGAAGAGAAGGAGAGAAAGAGAGGGAGAGAGCCTATGCCTTCATCTCTTCGATTATCATCCAAGCCTTGCCTTTTATATAGTGGCCTCTCAACCATCAAGCCTCTCAAATATGGAATTACTTATTCCATCATGCCAAGTTTGATTTTATATCATGGTTAAAATCATATTTTAATTCATGATAAAAAATCAATCAAGTATGTTCTCTCCTATGGAATAAATTTTATATGGTTAAAATCATATTTTAATCCATGGTTCATTTTAAATTCCATGAAAAATAAACCAAACCTTGGTTTATTATATAAAAATTTATATCATCCATAATTTTATAAAACAAACCACACTTAGTTTATTTTATAAATTGAACCAAAAACTAAGTTCTCTCCCTTTGTTGTGGCCGGCCAAGCAAAGAGGATAGAGGCCCTCTTTGGCCGGCCCATCCAAGCCAAGCCCCAATGAATTAAACTTATTTAATTCATCTATTAAGTCTTCAAAAGACTTTAGCCATTTTACGCTTCCGATGCGTCTCTGAAAAATTCAGATTCGACTTATCGTTTGGCTCAACCAAACTTAATCTCTCTTGATTAGAAAATCTAATTTTCAACTCGTTTTAAATCCCTCGGATTACTCATAGTGCGTGTGACTAAATAGGCTTTCGATTTATGTTGGCTGTCTATAATTAATCAATTAATTATAGAACGATCATGAGTGACACCTAGTAGTACATCATGATCCCCAATTAATCAGAAACTATTCTGAAACCCTTCAGCAGCTATAATGAATCGTGCCCCATTCCCTTCATGATCTTATACCCACTTGGTTCAGGACATGGTCTATGTGTGTCAGCCCCCACTAGGCTGACTATGTCACACCTAGCCCAAGTAACGTTTTCTCGTCCTACGGATTCTAATTACTCTCATGTATTTAAGAGATTCATACTCTGAACATGTCATGCTCTGGCCAGAGGCTTCGAGTAACAATCCGACGATAGGCCTCGGGTATACATCTCCTCGCAAGGAGTGGTGAATCCTTTGTAGGCTGTTCAAACATCTTAGGGCACTTCGGCTTATACCCAATCATCCTGGGTCCACACCTCCTTGGAGATGCTTGCTTAAGATGTCAAAGTATAAGTCTCCATGACCAAGATGACTTGAACACCGCAAGTCAAAGGAACATCGCACTTAAGCTGCAGTAAGAACTTCACTGACATATCTATATATAGACTACCATATGAAGTTTTACAGCCAGTCACTTCAATAAACTAGTTCCCTTAACTAGCATTCATGTTTATCTCCGGACATCTCAATGTCACCAGCCAGTGAGAATCAGCTGATTAGAGAATAACCATGCTAGTCTCAACAGAATTGATAGTGTCCGTATTTATCAATTCATCGACTAGGGACAATTTCAATACTTCACAATTGCACATGTAGAGATAATCACTAGTTATGAATTCATCACAAATTCTCTCATGCTGTGAATTGTATTGCGGACATTCAATAAATGAGTTTAGGATCTCAATCAAATACACAAACATGTATACTAAATAGTGAATATTCATTTATTAAAATAATGATTACAATCATAAGGCGATTGCCTTAGGACACTTCTCTCATATCACTAACACTTATTCCTCAATATTAGTTCACAATCATGCCCCTCAGAATTAAAACTAGCTTGAGAAGGTAATTGTCCTGATCCTTGGGCTTGCATTTGTTCCATTCCTCTAAGCATTTGCTCAAGGCGTCTTTCAAACTCTTTAAGAGTAGAATCATACTCTTGTTGTCGTACACTTTTCTATTGTATGATTTATTCCATAATTTCCCCAAGCCTTTGTTGTTGAGCCTCAAGCTCACTGGAATCCTCATAATCTTCTTGATTGGTGTGGAACTCCTGTTGGTCTTGAAATGTAGCATAAGGTTGCTCAAAATCATGATTAGGTTGTGAATTCTGAAAATAGGGTAGTTGGGGTTGATTAAATTGTTGATTCGACTGTGAAAATTGCTAATAATTGGGCTGGAAGCTTGGTTGAAATTGCTGAGAATTGTATCTCTGAAAATTCTGAGTTAGAGGTTGAAATTGTTGTGGTGAGGGCTGACATTGTGGAGGTTGAATTCTTTGATTTTATGGTTGAAAGCCTTGCTGATTACAGTTGTAACCTTGCTGAAAATTTTGGAATTATGGTTGAAATTGCTGTTGTGGCTGATTGAAAGGTTGGTTTTGCTGAAAATTTGAATAAGGCTGCTGAAATTGTTGGAAAGGCTGACTTGACTGAAAATTTTGAAATTGTGGCTGGAATTGCTGTGGTTGAGGCTGAAATTGATAATTCGGTTGTTGGAAATTTGAATAGCATTGCTGAAAACTTTGAAATGGCTGCTGTCCTTGTTGTGGGGGTTGTTGTGAATTAAAATGATTCCCCCAACCCGAATTACAAGTAGATGAATAAATGTTGGGTCTTTGTTGGAATTCCATTTGCTTCACCAAATATTTTAACTCCAACAATGAACTTTTGATCTCGAATTGTTCATTTGAAAACATTTTGAACGCCCACAAGGTCTCCATCTACAGTCCTGTCACAAAACAAACAAAATGGTAACAAAAAGATAAAGCAAACGAGAATAGAATCAAAGAATATAAATATTAAACACAAGCTCAAAATAAACAAACTCAACTAGTGATTCTCCGGCAACGGCGCCAAAAATTTGATAGTGCCCAATACTAGTGTCACAACTGAGCCTCAAATTTAGATATTTATAAACCGAAAACCCTTGGCTAACAAAGTTAAAATGTAGTAGAGGGGCCTCAGGTCGTATTTTTCCAAGGACTAGTTGTGAGTGGTTAATTCGAGCTTGCAAGGTTATTTGTCGTTTGATGATTTGGGTTTTCTAATGAAATGGGGGTTTGTTTGCAACAAGGAATGACAATATGAAATAGCAATTGTGGAACGAAATGGGCTTAACTAAGCAAGGTAATGAATTAAAAAGTTGCAAGAACTAAACTTAAAGAACTTAATGAGATGAGCAACTAAACAATTAAAGCCAAACTATAGAATTGAACTTAAAGAACTAATTGCAGGTAATAAATTGCAGAGAATTAATTGCTAGGAACTAATTGCAAGAAATTAAAACTAAGCACAAAGCAATACTTAAAGAGTTGACTTGAAATGTAGTAGAAACAAGCTAGAGCATTTTGAAACAATACATGTTTAAAACCAAAATAATCCTAATTAGAACATCAAATCAATTCATCACAAGACTTCCCTCTGCCGTCACACAAAGGTTGAGTTAGAAACCCTCTGAACTCAAAAATCAATGAAGCAAAACTTCCTTGTTCGGTTTGCCATGAATCTTGCTGTTCTGCTCTTCCTGATCGGTCAACCGACCGATCTGGTCTTCCTCTGATCGGTCACGGGACCGATCAGAGTCATCTCTGTCCGATCAACACCATCGGTCAGTAGCTGAACGCCGAACTCCTCTTTACGCGCTGATTCGTAATCGAGCCAAAAACCTTCAGAACTGCACCGGAGAACCCCTCCTAACAATCCTTCATCTTCGGTAGATGAAAACCCGCGATCAAGTGGAAGCAATCGGTGGAATGGAGCTCAGGCGAAACCCTCCCCTTTGCTCCTCTCAGCTGCAAGAATTAGTTAAAAACTGAACAGAAAACTCACCTTGATCATCCAAAACCTTGAGAAGAAACGAGTTGATGTTGGCCGCGCGATCGGATGCGAAATCGATGAAGAAAAATCAAGAAAAAACAAAGAATTGGCGAACAATAATGGCTGCTACGAAGACGCGACGACTTGGATCTAGGAAGAAGAACACTGTTATATTGGTTAGAACGAACAGCTGTGATTCTCTTTGCTGCATCCAACGGTTGGATCTCTTAAGATCTGAACCAAACCCTCCAGATCTTGATCAAGGGTCAGGATCTGCTCCTCCTCAGCTCGGATCGATCAGATCTTCACCGGGTGGCTCAGATTGCTCTGATCTTTGACTGAACGGCTTAGATCCTCTTAAACTTGATCCAACGGTCAAATGGACTCTGATTTGGCTCCAAACTTCAGATCTTGATCCATGAACTTGATTAAGTCTATCTTGAGCTTGGATCGACCAGAAGTTGACGGATGGCTTAGATCTAGCCGTTCTCTTGAATGGACGACCCATATTAATCTGATGCTTGATCACCTTGATCCGGATCCAATTCTAACTCAAGTTTGATCCAATCTGATCTAGGTCCATGCTCATTTGAAGCCTACAAAATTAGATTCACATTTTAGTGCCAAAATATCTCAAATATACAAATATTTGAATTAAAAGCCAAAATAGAGGAAATACATGAAACCTAATATAAATGCAAACTTAAGCATATAAAAGTGGATCAAAACATGGATTTGAGAGTCTAAATTTATCAGCAATATGGTAATTATCAATATGTTCTGGAAACGACAGTGTACATTCTGAACTTGGTACCTTCTAAATCAGTAGCCTCTACTCCCACAGAATTGTGGACTGGTGCGTAAGCCTAGTCTGAGACATATTTAGATTTGGGATAGTTCAGCACATGTGTGAAGGGAGATGCTGAAAAGTTGGAATCTCGTACGAAAGTTCGCTTGTTCATAGGCTATCCTAGAGGGACAAAAGGTGGTTTATTTAATAGTACTAAAGATTAGAAGGTCATCGTTAGCACGAATGTCCGATTTTTAGAAGAAGACTATGTAATAAATCACAAGCCCATGAGTAAGATTGTTCTAGAGGAAATGAGAGGGGAAGTTCCTAGTTCAGTACCAACGGTACAGAAGGATATACCACAAGTGACTGCACCGCATGTCATAAAGGATACACGGTAGTACCTCGTCGTAGAAGGAGGGTTGTTAGACAACCTTACATATTCATGTTCATGGGAGAGTCTTCGGACTTGGTCCCTGGTGAACATGAACCTGATCCCTGGACCTATGACGAGGCACTCTAAGATAAAGATGCGGTATCTTGGCAAAAGGTGATGAATTTTGAGATAGAATCTACGGATTCTAATCAAGTCTGGTAGCTAGTAGAACCACCTAATGGTGTAAAAGCCATTGGATGTAAGTGGATCTACAAAAGAAAGAGAGGGTCAGACGGAAATGTGGAAACCTTTAAGGCAAGGCTTGTTGAGAAGGGGTATACTCAGAAAGAGGGTATCGATTATGAGGAAACCTTTTCACCGGTAGTCATGCTTATGTTTATCCGAATTCTCTTATCTATTACTGCTCATATGGATTATGAGGTTTGGCAGATGAATGTCAAGACAGCTTTCCTTAACGGAAGTCTTGAGGAAAACATCTATATGAAGCAACTAGAGGGGTTCATTGCAAAGGCCAAAGAGCATCTTGTGTGCAAGCTTAATCGGTCCATTAATGGATTAAAGCAAGATTCAAGATCTTGGAACATCCAGTTTGATGAGGTAATCCAGTCTTATAGATTTATTCAATATCCGGATGAGTCTTATGTATACAAGAGATGTGACAGAAATATAGTAGTATTTCTTGTACTATACATAGATGACGTTTTGCTCATTGGCAATAATGTTAAAGTGTTGTCAGATGTAAGAGTATGATTGACCAAACAGTTTGATATAAAGGACTTGGGAGAAGCTGCACACATCCTTGGGATCAAAGTTTTAAGGGATTGCAAGAAAAGGATGTTGTGCTTATCTCAAGGTTCATACATTGACACTATCCCAGCTCGTTTTAGCATGTAAAACTCCAAGAAAGATTTTATACCTTTTCCGCATGAAGTACCTTTATCTAAGGAGATGTGTCCTAAAACATCAAAGGAGAAAGTGGAGATGAAGGCGGTTCCTTATGCTTTGACTGTAGGAAGCCTCATGCATGCTATGTTGTGTACGAGACCGGATATCTATTTTGTCATGAGTATGGTTAGCAGATATCAGAATAATCCTGGGCAAGGACATTGGACTGCGATAAAGCATATATTAAAGTACCTGAAAAGGATTAGGAATTATATGCTAATTTTACAGGCTGACCATTTGCTCCCTGTGGTTTACATGGATTCTGATTTCCAATCAGATAGGGATAAGAGTAAGTCTACCTCGGGTCATGTGTTTATTTTGGGAGGTGGAGCTATAGTATGGAGGAGTATCAAGCAGAAATGCATTGCGGACTCCACCATGAAAGCTGAGTATGTGGCAACCTCTGAGGCAGCCAAAGAAGTTGTATGCTCAGGAACTTCTTAATGGACTTAGAGGTGATTCCTAGTTTGCCCAGAGCTATCACAATTTATTGTGATAATAGTGGTGTAGTACCAAACTCGAAGGAACCACGAGCCCATAAGGCAAGTAAACACATAGAGCACAAGTACCACCTGATACGAGACATCGTAAAATGAGGAGAAGTTGTTGTTGCCAAGATTGCATCAGTGGATAACCTGGCAGATCCTTTCACTAAGACCCTTCCTGTGAAAGCTTATTATAGGTATGTTGAGGGGATGGGAATCGGATGTATGACAATTTGATGGCAGCATAGTCTTTTAGTATAAGTGGGAGATTGTTAGGATGTATACTAAAAGCCTAGCTTTTGTATAAACATTTATATTTTGGAATAAGAATCACATGGTCATTATTTACATTTTATATTTATTATATGTGTGCATACTGTCTGTTACTTTACATTATAGATAACATGGTGTGTGGTGTCACACAGAAGATCGTGTTATCAGTTCCTTGTAAAGTATAAGTAGTGGCTCATAACCGAGATGGATTTGGACAAACTATTGGAATGGTTGAAGTGTAATTTGGTATTAGTCTATCTTGACTATAGAATTACACTAGTACACTTTGTGTATATTGAGCAGGACCGATTAGAGGTGATTCGATTTATACTGACTATATAATCGAATCAGACATCAGTTATTATGATGTATATGCTCTTAATCCCAATATAATAACGGACACATATACTTAATATCTATTTCTTTAATTTACCAATGGACATTAAATCAATAGGCCTAATAAATTGGGAAATAATATTATTTATATGGTATGCCGTTGATTATAGAAGAAACTGTGTTATATATATTAGGATGATGATGTCCCCTTAAGGAGCTCATAAAGTTTATCATATAAATCCTGCAGGTGGACTTGGTCTGACATGATGATAAGGATGAGTGGTACTACTTATAGAGTTAGATATTAATTAATTAAATTGTCAGTAATTTAATTAATTAATGGACATGCGATATCTTAAACACGGGGAGATTATGTACACATAATATGGTGGAGCCCATATTTAATTATGGGTTGGTGCGGTAGTTTAATGAAAACCCATTAGTGGTGCGGGTTATCATTAATGGGTCGGGTTTAGGATCCATTAGGAGACCAAAATCAACTCCTCCTCATGGTCCCTATTGTAGCCTATATATACCTCATAAAGTCATGAAACCAAGACCTAATCAAGAGAACCAAACCTTGGTTTTTTCCTCTCCTCTCTCTCTCTCTCTCCTAGGGCTTGTGACGCCGCAAGGCAAGGGTGGAAGGGCTTGGTAGGGACGAAGGAAGAAAAGCTCTCCTCTTTCTCTTTTCTTCTCCTCTTTCACTTCTTCCCCTTAGGGCGTGCACTATCTTGAAGCAAGGAGGGTTGGCCGGCACAACCACAAAGGAAGAGGCCTCTTCTTTTCCTTTGGCCGGCGGCAACAAGAGGAGAAGGGAGGTGGTCGGCTAGGGCTTGGTGTGAGGGAGAGAGTTATTTCTCTTCTTCTTCTTTCTCTTCTTCTTCCCTTAAGCCCAGCGCAAGGAGATCCTTCTCCTTGAGATGGTCGGCGCAAGCAAAGAACAAGGAGAGTTTTCCTCTCTCCTTTAGGGTTGGCGCAAGCAAGAGGAAGGAAGAAGGAGGCTTTGGTGGCTTTCGTTTCTTGGAAGACGGTCGGTCACTCGACGTCCAAGAAGACGATAGGAATACGATAGAAGATCAAGAGGGAAACAGGAGGTATAAACTTGTTTTCTTGTTCTAGTTTATTATTTTTCTTATTTTATCATGGACGCCGTAGATAAATACAAGAACCAATGATATAATTCGTCATCTATTCCTTGGCTATTTGATTAAGGAGGTTGAATTGCTTGAATAACAAGTTTGCTCAAGCGATCACTCAACGAATAGTATGATGATGAAAACGGTTGTTCGGAAAGGTTCTTTCCATCTAGATTATTTCTAATCAATAGAAAATTTTAATCCGGGGACATGGAGAGCAATCTAATCGAATGGGAAACCAACTCAAACATCAAAACGTAAGGTACCTAGATTGCTCTAACAATCTTCCCTCTTTTTGATGTTTGGTAACCCGTTTAAGTTAAGGAAACAATAACAAAGCAAATGATCATACATAAATCATGGAACCTAACTTAGGCTCCCCCTTTAACTAAACTCCCCCTTGAGTAGTTTTTCCTTACAAAGGTACTTCTCCACCTTTGCCAACAAATACTCCCCCTTCACCTAAGCTCCCCCTTGAGCTTGGATTTCTTGCAAAGGTGTGTTGGTTTCCCACCTAAACCCAACACTTCTTCCCCTTTACCACACATCAAACAGAACTTCAATAATATCACAATTATTAGATTTTTTAACCTCTAATGACCATAAATATTGTGTATTAATCCCCCATCAAGACACATTTCGACTTTGCTAAAACTAATTTCAGCACTTATCAGTCGACTGAAATAGTCACTAATCGATTGACCCTATTGAAATTCAATCTTACAGAATTGTCAGTCAACTGGTCCCTTCACCAGTCGACTGATACCATGATATCAACCCATTTGTACATTTCTGACATAATTTTAGAAATGCACCAGAAATTCCATAAATCTCCAAAAATTTTCAAATTTTGTAAAGTGATTTATGGTACCCGTGCCTATTTTGGGAAAAATACATTTAAAAATATATATATCTCGGATCCCAAGATTGGCACAAAATCCAAAACTTGTTAGTTTAAAAAGTATCAGACATAAACAATCAACCTCTAGTGTTTCGATGATTTACAATATACTAAGGTCTGGTCAAAGTGATCATGGGTTAACCAAATAGTACCTGATGATTGGTAGGGCAAATCCAGGTTTGATCAGTTTGACCAAAGGGTTAGCCAAATAGGACCTAATGTTTGGCAGAGTGATCAAACCTAGATCTGACATGTGTGAAAATATATTGAGATTTGGTCAGTTAGAATAAGGGTTAGCCAAACAGGATCTGATGTTTAGTAGAGAACCCAGGGTTGGTTTAGATAAGCCAAATAGGACTTGATATTTGACAAGGTGATTAAACTTATATATGGTCAGTTAGACGAACGACTAAGCCAAACAGGACTTGATGTTTGATAGAGAGAAGTCTAGTTAGGATTAAGATGACTAGCAAAAATGTCCTTATCAAGACACCGAGGTCCTGGTAAGTAAAGCTGTGCATGAAGTCCTAGTTCGAGGAATTGGGCACGAAGACCAGGCCGAGGCTTGGGCACGAAGTCTTGGTTCAGCAAATTAGGCATGAAGTCCTAGTCAAGGATTGGGCACAAAGACCAGGTCGAGGATTGGGAACAAAGTCCTGGTTCAAGGAATTGGGCACGAAGTCCTAGTTGAGGATCGCGCAGAAGACTTAGCCGAGTGAAGACTATGGACAGAAGTAGAGATGGGTCGAGGATCGGATGTCTCGATATCCGAGAGTCTCGGAGGCCCAGTAAAAGTCCAACCGGAGGTCCCGATTGGCAAAAGGTAACTTCTCCATAGTGGAGTAAGTGAGAATGTGTTCCCCGAAAATGGGAATAGATGGCGTCGATTCGACCTAGGATTTCATTTGAAATCTAAAGTAAGAACCACATAGCTTTAGCTATCAATCCGACTTACAGGATTTAGGCTTAGGATTGTTTGTTTTTCTTGTGTTTGTTTGTCTTACAGGAACCTAGAGTCAGAGGCAAGATAGGAGAGCAAATGCAAACAAACAAGGCCCCAAAAGGAGCTTTCGGGCGCCCCCATCATCCCAGGCGTCCTCATGGTGAGGCGCCACTATGGGCATGGGGGCACCCCCATCCCAGGTGTAACACCCATTTTTTTTTTCCATAAGCGGCGTTACGCTAAACATACATGTGCATATAAAACATCTTAATGCAGCGGAATAACTAGTACTTACATCATATACACATGTCTGGGTTATCTTTCATGGACATGGGGACATTATACTGAACATATTACCAGCATACCTAGCATCATGATATCAACTTTCCATAACTTATTCATAAGCATTTTAGGTAACATATTACTAATATTCATGGCATCATGATATCAACTTTCCATAACTTATTCATAAGCATTTCAGGTAGTAAGTAGTTTGATCATAACTTCATGAATAGTAGGTTGTTTCTTAGGCATAACTATCATAAGCCGAGCATAAACCAAAACAAGCATAGTCAGATTCACAAAACATGCAATAAGTGAAATGAGAGAGTTTCTTGGCCACGTCACTACTACACACACCCATTCTTGCCCTCCTGCTGCTTCCTTATTGTCTCATTGCGTGATCTGCGGTATAAGAAAAATAAGACTATAAGCACACAGGCTTAGTAAGACTCTTTCCTACTCACAAAATCCATACATCGTATAAACATGCACATAATGCTTCAATCCTACATATCATAGCATACTTTCTATCATGAACATCTACACCACTATGCCATCATCGTTTTAGCATAAACATAGATAAAATTATGGCATTATAATCTAGCATGATCATGAATAGAATCATGGCATTATCATCTAGCATGAACATAAATAAAATCATGGCATTATCATTTAGCATGTGCATAAATAAAATCATGGATCATCTAGCATGAACATAAATAAAAATCATGGCATTTTCATCTAGCATGGACATAAATAAAAATCATGGCATTTTCATCTAGCATGGACATAAATAAAAATCATGGCATTTTCATCTAGCATGGACATAAATAAAAATCATTTGCATAAACATACTTTGCATAAGCATACTTATCATAACCATTGTGCATAACATGGATGGATGCATGAGAAAATGCATATACCATAGGGATGCTTAGTTTGAAATCATACTTTTAAATACTTAAACATAATCATAACATTCATTGGGGCCCTGGCTTGTACCACATTCATTCATCATATGCGCGCATCCCTAAGTAAATACGAGGTAGCTAATCTCGACCTACTAGGGTAAGGACAGCAACATCGGTAGTCCCGAACCGTAAGGACAGCTTCATCGGTAGTCCCGAACCGTGGACAGCTTCATCGGTAGTCCAGAACCGTGGACCTTATTCAGGTCCGGTACAAGCCTATTCTTAAAATAAAATACTTTCACATGCTTCTTCATTCACAACCATACATAGCATATTCATTCATTCTTAATGCTTAACATCATCATTATGCCTTGAAGACATGAACCTCCTTTCATTCATCATTCTCATTCCATGTCACCATTAGGCCTTCAAGGCATGAACTTTAACTTCATTCATCATTTCATCCATAAACAGGTCATGCATACATATCATTCATAAATCATGGCATACATTCATATTATTCATAAATCATGGCATACATACATATCATTCCTAAATCATGGCACACCTACATAATTAGCATCATAATTCATAAAAACATGCATGATCATGGTACATAGAAAAACATACCTAGGTCCTTTCATACATGATACATTTCCTTGGGTTCATGGCACATGTCTAAATATTTATGAATCGTCATTACAAGTGACCTAACATATAATTCTTGACACATAATCTAGGGTTTTCATTGGCATAAAATTCTTCCAACATACTTAAGCATATACATATATCATAGTACCCTATAAACATGCATTCTTGTGGTCTTACCCCACTCCAAACCCTAGGTTATGGTCTTGGCTGAAAACCCTAGGAAACCCTAGGTCCATGGAACAATTCATATAGGTCACAAATAACATCCCATACAACATAAAATGCTATAGGAAACCTTTGATCCCATAGCTAAAGCCAACCCTAATCCCTTAGCCTTACATTAGCCCTTGGCCGAAACCTAAAGGCTCATGAAATTTATAGAGAAATTATTATAAAACCCAATCACTATCCATCATGTCATAGGGGAAACAAATTAAACATGTTGAAGGGTTAGATCAAGTTCCATCCATAATTTAGGGGTCTTGGCCGAAACTTGTAGGAGCCATCAAGCATGCAAAAATTCACATTAATCACTACTAGCATCACTTACATCATAAGGAGACATAAGAACCATCATGAGAGAGTTAAAACTAGTCCTAGCCCTAGAAACATGAAAGGGCCGAAACCCTAAGTCCCATTTTCATGGACTTTTCAACTTGGATCTCAAACAAGATGCTTAGATCATGACCATATCAAAAAAAACCATTACACCACAGGTGAGGGGGTCTTACCTGTTGGGAACGAGATGGCTAGAGAGGGGGGGTGAATATAGCCAATCGCTTCTTCTTAGAAGAGTTATCAAATTTCTGCACTTGAAGTTATTAATAGCACAGCGGAAGTATGGGAAAACAAAACTTGCAGAAACTAAAACCAAAACCTAACTAGCAAGATTAGCAAGATCGCTAACAAGGAGATTTTATAAGGTTCGGGGATAACTTGCCCCTACTCCTTGGCGTGCCCTTAAGGTGGGCGATCCCTTGATCGTCGGCAGATCAAGCCCCGGTGATCACCGGATATGAAGCAACCTCCTTCTCGGTGGAGAAACCTCCCCACAGTGTGTTTCAAACAATGATATATAATGAGCACAAAGAAACAACAAGAAGGATCTTACTCAACCACTTAGCAAGGACAAAAACACAGCAAGCTTCCCTAAGCTCCACTCAGTGGCGATCTCACGCAGAACCCTTCTCCGTGTCTTCCCACTGTCGGACTCCAAGCCTCTTGTTTTCTCTTTCAAGCACTCAAGTATGATGATTGCTTCTCAATAGCTTGCTCAGAATGATTGAAGAACTCAAGAACAGCAAGCTTAATATGGAGAAAAAACAAAACGCAGGAACTCAAGAGCACAAGACTCAAAAAAATTACTGAACACTACAACTCTCGTTCCTTTTGTTTCTCCGCTAAGCAACAGATGATCTCATCTCCAGCAGCCTACAGCTGCCTCACTGCCAACGCGCCAGCTACACTGAACCCTAACTGAACTTCCTGAGCTCCCTCAGCCAAGCTTCAGTCAGCAGCTTCAGTCCTGCATCCAGCCGTTGCAACCTGTGTGGAGAAAGGGACAAACCTGCTCCAAGGAAAGCTCTCTTTGACTTCTCCTTGAGTGTTTGAATCCTCCCCTGTCACCTGAAACTTACTCAGAGTATTAGAGCAGCAAATCAAACAGCATATCAAATATCAGAGGAAAGTGGCAGCGAATCGGTTGTGTTCAGACGCGATCAGAGCGTCTGACAATGCAATTTGAATTAAAGTGATCGGTCACCGGACCAATCAGAGAGCCTCCTGATCGGTCACCAGACCGATCAGGCTGGTTCCAGACTGATCAGCCTTCGTCCTGATCGATCCCCAACGCTCAATTAGAAATCGCGATTTCTTTGAGATTCTCCTGGACCGATCACCAGACTGATCCTAGGTCGTGGATCGTTCACCGGACCGATCCACCCTTATATTGGGTGATTTCTGAGTTTCGCAGGCTAAGCCTTCTGATCAGTCACCGAACCGATCAGGCAGCCTCCTGATTGGTCACCAGACCGATCAGAACCTGACCAGACCGATCAGGCTCCGTCCTGATCGATCATAGAGAGGAACCTGCGACGCTTGATCGTTCTCCGTAACGATCTGCACAGTAAACCTGATCGGTTACCAGACCGATCAGGAGCAGTTCAGCAAGGGAACTCAACCTCACTGCTCGCTCCCTGATCGGTCACCAGACCGATCAAGAGCCAGTCAATGGGTGAAACGCATACTCCCTGATCGGTCACCAGATCGATCAGGAGCAGCACAGTAGGTTCCCAACCTCACTGTGTGCTCCCTGATCGGTCACCCGACCGATCAGTCATCGCTGGATCGGTCACCAGACCGATCCACGAAGGAGCAGCGTGCCAGAATCTCTGATTGATCACCAGACCGATCTAGGGACTCAAACTCAGCCCTCCAACCTAAGTTTCCATCCACCTTAGCCCTCCAAGCTAAGGATTTTCCATCTAACTCTCCAAGTTGGGAATTTGTACCTAACCCTCCAAGTTAGGACTTTTCACCTTGCCCTCCAAGCTAGGACTTTTCACCCAACCCTTCCGAGTTAGAACATCATCCAACCTAGCCTCCAAGCTAGGCACCTGACCCTCCAAGCCAGGACTTTTTCACCTAATTCTCCAGGATGGGAAATTTGCACCTAGCCCTCCAAGTTAGGACTTTTCACCTAGCCCTCCAAGCTAGGACTTTTCACCCAACCTTTCCGAATTAGGACTTTTCCAACACCTAGCCCTCCAAGCTAGGATTTTCCACACCTAACCCTCCAGGTTAGGATTTTCCAACACCTAGCCCTCCAGGCTAGAATCCTCCAAATCATGCCTAATCCTCGATCAGGACTTAATCATAATCATCATCATCATCATCATCAACCTAAACTAAAATCGTTGTCAACACCAAAACAACAATCAGGGCCAGACTGCATCAACAATCTCCCCCTTTTTGTTGTTTGACAACCCGATTTTAAGTTTAGGGATTCTCAATCAATATTCCAACTTTAGAATCATAGGGGAATCCAGATCCTCCCCCTACAACATGGTCATTCTAAACTTAACCAATCCACACTCTCCCCCTTTGTCGAACACCGAAAAGGGGCAAGAGGGACTGTTAAGATTAAGATAAACTCCCCCTCAATCCTAGAGGTATCCCAACTCATCAAAAATGTGATAGTTTGTGGAATGATCATACGAACACATGTGAAAAATTATAGCAAGACATAGCAGTCACATGCATCATATGAGTATGAAATATAAACCCATGCCGTAATATTCATAAGTATCAAATAGACATGGCAATGTAAGCATGAATATGGCAATCGAACAATCATGCAGATAAAAGGCACATAATCAACATGGCATCAACAATAAATATACTCAAAGTAGAAAGGCATGTCAGGTAAAAACAGATAAGTCAAAGCATCCAAACAGGTAGCAAAATACATGTGACACAAGGTCACAATAATCAAGTCACAGGGCATACAACCCTAAAGTATCATAGTCAAATACGCAAATCATGAAAAGAGACAATAAACATCCAAGCTCAATGATCAGCTGGTGGGTCGTCATCGTGCATACGGTCATCCATCGTCGCATCAGTAGGAGCACAGGACCCTGGCGCAGTACTCGATGAAGGTGCACCTCCTGGAAATGTGTGGCTGCGCCACTCATCATACCATGTCTGCTGGAGTGTGCGGGTCCCTGAGACCTCGGTCTCGATCCTGGTCAGTCGGGAATCTAGGGAGCGAAAACCCGAACGAAACTCCTCACGATCTGTCGCCCCCAGCTGAATAAACTCCTGTACCGTCTGATCCAGCTCTGAGATCTGCCAGCGCAAATCAGGCTCCGGCTCGTCGTCGTACTCATCGTCAGCAGGAGGAGCATCGTGTGGTGCCTGAAAATGTGGTGCTCCGCCAGGCAGCTCACCAAGTCCGCGTCCATCCTTCCACACCAAGACCCCATCACGCTCACGAATGATAATACCAGACTTTGCACAAGCCCGCCGACCCAGACGACAATCTTGCTTAACCATGGGCACGGTCCTACCCTTGGTGACATCAACACCAACTGACATAAGCCAATCAGTGATGACATGACCAAAAGGCATATAAACCGTGCGACGGCTAGCCTCACGGTAGGATAGGATAGACTGAAAAATGCTCTCCATGATATCAAAGTCCATTCGGCGATGATAAGGTCGAATCTCGGCCAAAGGCTTTGAAGTAATGGGTAAGATGCAATTTGTAATGATTTTGAAAAGGATGTAGTCAGCTGGAGAAACTCGAAGAGCTACAAAGGTAGGAAACACCGGACCCAACTCATCAAGCCCGGCAGGGCGAGGATGACCGAAGAAGTGCTGATAGATAGAGTCAGGGGTAACATCTGTAAACGGTGCTAGCAGAGGATCAGGGAGCTCTGGATAAATCGAATAAAGGTTAGGTGATCGTCGACCACCCAAGTACTCAGCTAGAATCTCGTATGAAAAATCAAGGTTCATCTTTCCAACACGAGTAGTGAACTCGAATCCCCCTTGAGGACCTTGTTGTAGGTTGTTGTAAAACTCCGAGACAAGGTCATAGTTGATGGTTCTTTCCAAAGATAGGAGAAAACCCAGATTGTAGTACATCACAATCTCCATGACCGAAGGACAGAACTCAGTCAGGAAGGGAACATCAATGGATCTGCAGGGTAAGAGTTTGAAGGTCCTTGCTTGAAAGGCCTGTTCGCAGGCCGCATTGGGGAATCGAGAGCTGGAAGAAGGCTGGGGCCTTCTGGAAGGGGCAGAGGAGGAAGGAGCCTTCCCCCTCGAACTTCCCTCCACGACCTCCTTTCCCTTAGATGACTTTCTAATGAGGTTTGAATTGATCATGACACAGAATTCAAATGATTTGGTAAGATTGATCATACAAATAGGTTGAAGCAAGAATTGATCATTTATAGGATGAGACCCAATCGAAAGATAGATAGATTTGATCATAGACATAAGGTGAGAAAGTAAGGTCACGGTAAGCACAACATGGTCACGGTACAACAGCCAGAACAAGAACAAAACTTGGTTAGCTTCACAAACTTATATTCCAAGAACTGTTGTGAAAATAAAACTGAAATCAAAGCTTACTTAGGCGCCATGGGTGAGTTTGAGCAAAGGAGGAAGATGCTGGTTCCTCACGGTTGAGAGAGGCCTGCTCAATGAAAACTCTCGGACGCAGAGAGTTTGGGGCAAGTGGAGAGCTCGCCGGAAGATACCAGAAGGGATCTCTGCAAAGGTTCGTACGCGCGTGAAGAAGGGAGACGCAAGAACTCTCTCGCTCGCACAAGGTTGCGCAGAAAAGGGTGTTTCGGCGCTAGGGTTTGGGAAAACGAGGGTTTGGAGAGAGTTAATCGGTTGGTGGATCGGTCCACCAACCAAAATTTAATGCGTTTGAACGGATCACCGTTCGATCTGATTTCGTCCAGACCGATCAGGATACAGCCTGATCGGACTGGCATGGTCCTGATCGGTCGGATGACCGATCAGACGCGCTCCTGATCGGTCGGGTGACCGATCAGGATTCGATCAGTAGGGTCCGGAGAGAAACCTCTGAGCTCCCTGATCGGTCTGTGGACCGATCCCCACAGGGTGCCAGATCGGTCCGGAGACCGATCCAGGCTAGCTCAGTACACTTAGTCAGATTCCGGGAGATCACGGCTTGCCTCGCAGATCGGTCTGTGGACCGAACACCACAGGAAGGGGTCAGATCGGTCTAGGGACCGATCAGCCCTATGCCTGATCGGCCGGTGACCGATCAGGGTTCCTGAGACGAACTGAAATGTTCAGTTTCAGAACTTCTGAATTTTCCAAACGAGATTTGATGGACTTTGTCGAACTTGTACATGATTTTATGACTAAAATTGATCCCTGAACAAGAATCAAAAGTCCTTATAGGTTCAACAAACACTTTGACCCATCCAAATGGAGTCAAACTCAAACACCAATCAATCAAACAAATTCAAGTTTTCATTCCAAATTCAAGTTTCCAATCAAGTTGCCTTGATTGGAATGTCCAAGTATGATCATGGAGCCATATACACATATGTTAGCAATGGTTTTCCCCATACTTGGTCACCACCGTGATCATTATCTCGTTAACTTAATTCCTCAAGGGATGCAATGACATTTTGAGAAATTGAGTTGATCCTAACATCTCACCCCATGTCTAGCAAACAAAAATATTTTGTTAAACCTTATAGTTTGTGTGAGATGTTCCCAAAGTTACCCAATTGTTCCCAAAATTTTCGAAATAATCATGAAGGGTTTGACCGCAATTTGAACATCATGAAGCGCGACACATTCCCAATTCCCGTCTTAGGAAACTAAATTCACTCTCGGGAAGTGGTTTAGTGAAAATGTCAGCTAGGTTTGACTTTGACTCCACATGTGAGAGTATGATGTTCCCCCTAGCTACATGATCCCTAATGAAGTGGTGTCTTACTTCAATATGTTTTGTCCTAGAATGATGGACTGGATTCTTGGTTAAGTTAATTGTGCTAATGTTATCACATAACACTTGCACACCCTTGTAACTCAATCCATAATCCTCTAAGGTGTGGATCATCCACAACAATTGTGATATACTCTCTCCCATGGCGATATATTCTGCCTCGGTAGTGGAAAGAGCAACACAATGTTGCTTCCGACTCGACCAACTTACTAAGGACGATCCTAAGAATTGGCAGCCCCCACTAGTGCTCTTCCGGTCCAACTTACATCCAGCGTAGTCGGAATCCGTATAGCCCATCAAATCAAAAGATTCGGTACGGGGATACCAAAGACCTACACCAATTGTACCCTTGAGATATCTCAAAATTCGCTTAACAGCAATTAGGTGAGATTCCTTGGCACAGACTTGATACCTAGCGCACATACCTACAGCAAATAGTATATCTGGTCGACTAGCTGTGAGGTATAGCAAACTACCTATCATGCTTCGATATTGAGTTAGATCAACGGGTTTACCACTCTCATCATTGTCTAATCTTGTGTTTGTAGCCATGGGAGTGGTTACCTCTTTCGAATCACTCATATTGAATTTTCGAAGCATTTCTTGTGTATACTTTGATTGGTGCACATGGATACCATCGCGAGTTTGCTTGATTTCAAGTCCAAGGAAGAAAGTCAACTCTCCCACTAGACTCATTTCAAACTCACTCTCCATGTGTCCAATGAACTCATTTAAATAGCCCTTATTATTTGAGCCACAAATTATGTCATCGACATATACTTGGGCTACAAATATATTGGCACCATCTCTTCGTAGAAATAGTGTAGGGTCTATTTGACCTCTAACAAAGCCCTTTTCAATCAAGAATGTCGACAACCGCTCATACCAAGCCCGGGGTGCTTGTTTAAGACCATAGAGTGCCTTTTTGAGCTTGAACACGTGGTTTGGATGTTCGGTACTCTCAAACCCCGGAGGTTGTTCGACATAGACCTCTTCCCTAATCAAACCATTTAGGAAGGCCGATTTGACGTCCATTTGAAATAATTTGAAGCCACGATGTGCTGCAAATGCAAGCATCAATCGGATGGACTCTAATCGTGCCACGGGAGCATAAGTCTCATCATAATCAAGGCCTTCAACTTGACTGTAGCCCTTGGCTACCAAGCGTGCCTTGTTTCTAATGATTTCTCCCTTGTGGTTCAATTTGTTTTTGAAGACCCATTTGGCTCCAATAATGGTGGTCTTCTTAGGTCTAGGGACTAGGTCCCAAACCTGACTCCTCTCAAATTGACCTAGTTCATCTTGCATCGCGATAATCCAATCGGGATCATTTAATGCTTCATCAATTTTTCTAGGTTCAATTTCGGAAATGAGAGCAACTTCATTAGCCTCATTCCGGAAGAATGATCTAGTCCTAACCCCTTGATGGATGTCTCCAACAATTTGGTCTTGGGGATGACTAGAGGCTAATCTCGTTTGCCTTGGTGTTGGTGGTGCTTCTTGAACGGTTTCACTAGACACAAGTTCAGCCTCAGGATCCGGCTGATCAATGGGTTGTCTAGGCTCATTCGTCATCGGACTCATCACCATCAACAACACTTGGAATTTCATTCAAACTAAGTCTCCTTAGTTCGAGTTGAACTCCTCCTTCATTTTCTGATTGGTCAGGTGATTTAGGAATTTCTTCAAAAACCACATCAGAAGACTCTTCAACTAATCTAGTTTTCTTGTTGTAGACTCGGTAGGCTTTACTAACGAGGGAGTACCCGACTAGTATCCCTTCATCAGCCTTTGCCGTGAACTTTCCAAGGTGATCCTTGGTGTTTAGGATGAACACCTTACAACCAAACACCCTAAGATGTTTAACCGTAGGTGGTTTCCCAAACCAAAGTTCATGGGGAGTCTTTCCTAAAAACCTATGGATGAGAACTCGGTTTTGCACATAGCAAGCTGTATTTACAGCTTCAGCCCATAAGTAACTCGGGAGTGAGTACTCATTAAGCATGCTTCGTGCAGCCTCTTGAAGTACACGATTCTTCCTCTCTACAACACCATTTTGTTGTGGTGTTCTAGGAGTAGAGAACTCATGTCTATAACCCTTATCTTGACAAAATTCTAAAAACCTTTGGTTTTGAAATTCACCTCCATGATCACTTCTTATTGTCTTAATTGTTAATGATTTCTCATTTTCAACTCTTCTACAAAAAGAAATGAACACATCTAAGGTTTGGTCCTTATATTTTAAAAAGTAAGTCCATGTATATCTAGTGAAATCATCAATGATAACAAAGCAATATCTACTTCCATTCAATGATATGATGGTACTACAATCAAATAGATCCATGTGAAGTAAATCTAATGCATTGGAAGTACTTACATCGCTTTTACCTTTATGTGCAGATTTTGTTTGCTTACCTATTTGACACGCATCACATAATTTATCTTTTCCATACTTGATGCTTGGTAAGCCTCGAACTAGTCCCTTGTTGGCCAACTTCCGGATGTTCTTCATGTTCACATGTGCTAACCTCCGATGCCAAAGAGTGGACTCTTCTTCTCTTGAAATGAAACACTTAGCAAGAGCATTAGTAGCACTTTTAAATGAGACTTGATAAATATTGTCTACTCTTGCTCCTACTAGTACCGTGTCCAAGGTGTCATTTTGTCTAACTAGACATTGACTTGGTTGGAAGTCAATTGTGTAACCCGTGTCACACAATTGACTGACACTTAGGAGATTAAACTTCATCCCCTTGACTAGAAGGACATTTGAGATTCTAAGACATCCGGATATTTGAATGTCTCCTATTCCTATGACCTTAAGACTACCATTGTTACCAAATGATACATTACCTCTACTTTTCTTGTGAAGTGTGGTAAACAATGTTCTATCCCCGGTCATGTGTTTGGAGCATCCACTATCAACGAACCAAGTTGATAGATGCTCCCCCTCAATCATAACCTACACAATTCGAAAAATAGAAGTTTTAGGTACCCAAACCTTGGGACCTAAAGCATCAACTAAACATGACTTAGGCACCCATGCCTTGACAACTTTCTTTTGAGTCTTGGGTGTCCTAGATTGTCTCATGTCAGTCCTAGACATGAGAGATACAAATGAGGGTTCCTTAGGGCGGTAACCAATACCGGCCCTATTGTAAACCGCTCTTTGGGCATTTAGGATCATGTCTAGGGTCTTAGAGCTATTTGAGAATTTCCCAAGAATATTCTTGAGCTTCTCAACTTCACTCTTCAATGATTGGTTTTCCTCCACTAACACATTATCATGCAAATCACTGATTTCCTCAACCTTAGAGGATTTCAAGCTTACAATCTCATGTTTCAAAGATTTAATTTCATCTTCTAGTAATTCAATATGTAAATCATCAATGTTATCATCCCTAGAGGCTTTCAATTCATCAATTTCTAATTGCAATGCTTTAACTTTGTTTTTGGATTTCTTAAGCATACTAGTTAAACATGCAATTGCTCTATAACATTTTTCAAGCTTGGGAGAAGTTACCTCTTCATCATCCAAAGATGATGAAGCCGCGTTTGAGGAGCTTGAAGATTCATCACTGCTCTCCTCTCCAAGAGCCATGAGAGCCACTTGCCTTGTGCTCTTCTCCTCCTTCTCATCATCGGATGAGCTAGAAGATGACTCATCCCAAGAGGCCTTCAAAGCTTTCTTCTTCTTCTTGGATCTCTCTTCTCTTCTTTTGGGTTTCTCCTCCTTCTTAAGCTTCGGACATTCATTCTTGAAATGCCCTTTCCTACCACACTCAAAGCAAGATGCATTATTCTTATCAAGTTTTGATTCACTAGTGTTACCTCTCCTTTTGAAACGTCGGTCTCTTCGCATCATCCTCCTCACAAAGTTGGCCATTTCGGATGAAGAAGAGTCGCTGCCATCCTCCTCAGAATTGGATTCGGATACGGAAGAAGATGAAGATGATGAGACCTCCTTCTCCTTCTTCTTCTCCTTCTTCTTCTTAGTGACTCGATCCCCTGCAACTAAGGCAATCCCCTTCTCCTTGGGGCCTTTGTTAGCCATTTCATGCAATTCCATCTCACAAAATAAATCATCTAATTTTACAATAGATAAATCCTTGGATACTTTGTAGGCATCCACCATGGATGACCACAAAGCATTCCTTGGAAATGCTTTCAAGACATACCTCACAAGGTCGCGATTCTCGACCTTTTCATCAATTGAATGAAGTCCATTAAGGACTTCCTTGAACCGGCTATGGAGCTCACTTACCGACTCATTCTCCTTCATGGAGAGATTTTGGAGTTGATTGAGGAACAAGTCCCTCTTGGCAATTCTAGAGTCTCGGGTGCCTTCATGGAGCTCTATGAGTTTGTTCCACAAGTCTTTTGCACTTGTGAAGGGACCAACCTTGATAAGTTGGTCTTTGTTCATGCCACATTGTAGAGTGACAACCGCCTTTGCGTCGGCTTCACTCTTCCTTGTTTGTTCGGCAGTCCACCTCCATGACTCAAGTTCTTTGCCTTCATCATCCTTAGGAGGGATGAATCCCTCCTTCACCGCGAACCATGTATGGATATCCATCTTCAAATAGTATTCCATCTTTGATCTCCAATATTGGAAGTCGGCACCATCAAAGAATGGAGGTCGCACTACTAGAATTTTTGCATTCAACAACACATAATCGACAACGGTTTTTTGATAAAGTGTTGTCGTATGTCAATTTAACAACAGTTTTAGTATTAACCGTTGTTGTTGTTGGTCTGTATACATAAAAAGACAACAGTAATAACAAAATGTTGTCGTATGTATACTCAACGACAACAGTTATAAAATAACCGTTGTTGTTGTGCTGTTCAAGCAATAAAACAACGAACAGTCATTCTCTTATTTTTCGATCCACGCCCGCCAAACCCCTAATCTTTTCTCTTCCACGCCCGCCAACTACCCAAACCCCTGACCATTTCCGCTTCTCTCACACAAACCCCTCGCAGCCACGAGTCGACGCCTCTCCCCCTTCTTCATCGCCCGTGTCCAAGGAAGCCCCGAGAGCGGCGCTTCCTTTCACCCTCGCGAGGTGAGCCCCGCTTAGCTTCTTCATCGCCCGTGTCCAAGGAAGCCCCGCTTCTTCTTCATCGCGCAAGCAAGGAAGCGACGCCTCCTCACTTAGCTTTTCTTCTTCCTCGATCGCGTGCCCTAGCTACTGACGCCCAGGCAAGCTAGGTTGAGATCGCGTGCCCTAGCTGCGTCAACACCGCATCTTCATCGCTAGCTACGACAGGCGAATTGCTCCTTCCCGGCTGAGTGCCACTGCCAGCGGCCCTCCTAGTGAGTTGAGATCACTATTGATTGTTTTTGGTACCGTGAGTTGGAGCTAACCTAGTCCGCTTCCTAGGGATTTCTGGAAATTAAGGCTCTTGCATGTGGCTGGGTTTCTTCTGATCGAAACAGAAAGGGGCAGAGGAAAGCTTGGTGTGTGGGTTTTCAGGTACGGCTTGGTTGTGATCTTCATTCTTGGATGTTTCCCTTTGGATTCCCAAACTTGTACGTGAGCTCTATTAGATTCCCAAATTGCATTAGCTAGGTTTAGTTGAGCTTTGATCATTTCTTTTATGTAGGACCCAACTAATTCCTTAATAACTTCATTCATTCACTAACTGTTGATGAGTTTGAAACTAAGAACATTGTCCAGTAGAGCATAATTTTCTTCCAACCCTATTAGTAGTTTACAAGTAGATTTATAGCATCTTATGCTCTTTGGTTTGTTGTGTAAGACTTTGCTATTCAGACAAAAACTAACAATTTGTTTGTAGATATATTTTGTAACTTTATTTATTACTCTGTAAGAAATTATATTTAATGTAATGAAAATGTTTAAGGATCTAAATGTTACTATACTAATATAGGCTTTGGATGTACTTCAATAGTAAGATGCAATCCATATATCAACCTCAAATAATTTTCCTCAGAATAGATCTGACAATGCATATTATTTTAAATTAAATTTGCTTAAACTACATCTCGGAACTGATATTATGTGAATTTATGCATAGAAATGAATGGTTTGAGGTAGTTACAAATATTGACATTAGATATTGCATGCTATGAATATTGCATGCTATGAATATGTGAATATTGCATGCTATGAATATTGCTTAAGATTTTTTCTTTTTCTCCCTTATTTACTTATTTTTGCTCAAATATTGACAGTAGATATTGCATGCTATGAATATGTGATGTTTCTTGTTAGGTGGGTTAAGATTTTATTGTATAATGTGTATTTATTTTGAAGGTAGGTGTTGACTCATTTCTAGTTGATTAGTACTTGTAACAAGAATGGACAAAGAATGGATGTCAAAGGATAAATTATCACGTGAATATGGTATTGGAGTAGAGTCTTTCTTGCAATTTGCACTGGATAACGCTAACAATCCTAATGCAATACCTTGCCCATGTGCAAGATGTGGTAATATCAAGAAGAAAAATGTTGAAATTATAAGGGCACATTTGTATAGTAATGGTATAGATTTGACATATCATACATGGATATGGCATGGGGAAAGTAGTATGGCAGAGAACTCAATGAATGATAATGATCGAGTAGGGCAAGATGAAGACAATTCTTTTGGTGAGGAGCCTATAGATATGGTGCAGGCTGTTTATGATAGTTATGATCAGAATCCAAGCCATTTCAATAAGCTACTTGAAGATGCCGAGAAATGCCTATATCCTGGATGTACCAAATTCACAAAGTTATCTGCCATTGTGAAATTATTTAACTTGAAGGCAAAATATAGTTGGAGTGATACAAGTTTCACCGATCTACTTATTTTGTTTGGAGAAATGCTTCCAACAGATAACGAATTGCCATTATCTCTGTATGACGCAAAGAAAAGCTTACGTGCATTAGGGATGAATTATGTGAAAATTCATGCTTGCCCTAATGATTGTATCTTATATCGAAAGAAGTACGAAGACTTTGCCAACTGCCCTACTTGCGGGACATCAAGGTGGAAGTTAAGCAACAAATCCAAGGTAAAAGAAGGAGTTCCTGCAAAGATCCTATGGTATTTCCCACCTATTCCAAGATTTAAAAGAATGTTTAAGAATAAGGCAATATCCAAGGAATTGACTTGGCATGCCGATAAAAGACTTCGTGATGGATATTTACGTCATCCAGCAGATGCGCCTTCTTGGAAATTAATTGATCGCATGTGGCCAGAATTTTCTGCTGAGCCAAGAAATCTGAGATTGGCTATATCGGCAGACGGGATCAATCCCCATAGTTTGATGAGTTCTGCATATAGTTGTTGGCCAGTTTTAATGATCACATACAATCTTCCACCATGGCTGTGTATGAAGAGAAAATTTGTTATGCTCACCTTGTTAATATCTGGTCCTAGACAACCTGGAAATGATATTGATGTTTACTTAGCACCATTGATTGACGACTTAAAATGCTTATGGGATGAAGGTGTTGAAGCATATGATGCATATCGAGAAGAAAGTTTCTCTCTTAAAGCTGTTCTACTGTGGACAATCAATGATTTTCCTGCATATGGGAATATGTCTGGCTGTGTTGTGAAGGGATATTATGCATGTCCTATTTGTGCAGAAAAAACTTGTGCAAAAAGGTTGAAGCACAGTAGGAAAATGTCATATACAGGTCATAGAAAGTTTCTACCTTTAAGTCATCCTTATAGAAGACAAAAGAAGGCATTTAATGGGAAGCAAGAGTTTAACCCACCACCAAATCCATTGAGTGGCCATGAAGTTCTGGAAAGAGTGGAAAGAATTAATTTTCAATTGGGAAAAATAGGTGGAAAGCTACAATCAAAGAAGAATGATGGTGAAATATGTTGGAAAAAGAAATCAATATTCTTTGAACTTGAATATTGGAAGGACCTACATGTTCGACATGTTGTTGATGTAATGCACATTGATAAAAATGTTTGTGAAAGTCTCATCGGTACTTTACTTGACATTCCAGGAAAAACAAAGGATGGAGTCGCGGCAAGATTAGACCTTCTAGAAATGAATATAAGGACTGAATTGGCACCAAGGGTTGGGGAGAAAAGAACATTTTTGCCTGCTGCTTGTTACACTCTAAGTAAAGATGAGAAAAGGAGTATTTGCAAATCTTTAGCGGGAATCAAGGTCCCTGAAGGTTACTCATCTAATGTTAAAAACCTTGTCTCGATGACGGATTTGAAACTTGTTGGTCTTAAGTCACATGACTATCACACTTTAATGCAACAATTACTTCCCGTAGCCATTCGTGGTGTCTTGCCGAAACATGTCAGAGATACTATCACTCGGTTGTGTTTCTTCTTCAATATGCTATACAGCAAAGTAATAGACGTTTTAAAGTTGGATAACTTACAAAGAGAGATTGTGATGATATTGTGTTTGCTTGAAAAGTATTTCCCCCCTTCATTTTTTGATATAATGATACATTTAACTGTTCATCTTGTGCGGGAGGTCAAATTGTGTGGACCCATTTGGTATAGACATATGTACCGATTCGAAAGATACATGAAGATTTTGAAAGGGTACGTACGCAATCGCAATCGACCGGAAGGGTGCATAGCTGAATGTTATATTGCTAAAGAGGCTGTGGAATTTTGCTCAGAGTATCTATCTAATGTCCACACAATTGGGATACCATCAAGGCAATGTATAGGAGAACGTACTAAGCCTTTATCAGGAGCAGTAGTGCACTCCGCTAGGCATGATGAATTGCAGCAAGCACATCGTTACGTATTGGCGAATGATGATGAGATTGATCCTTATATCGAGTAAGAAAACTAACTTATCAGTACTTTCATTATACTTGAATATAATATTGTATTGATTTATTTATTTGAAATCATTCCATTAGGGCACACATGGTGGAGTTGAGAGCAAAATTTCCTCATAAAGCTAGGTCTAAAAGGTGGTTACAAGATGAGCATAACCGAACATTTATTAAATGGTTGCATGATAAGGTACATTCCAAACGTACTATCTATTATCATATATATACAATCTAGGTATCAGTATAATAAAATTTAAATTTTATTATATTTATAAATATAGGTTGAACAGGAGGTTGCGCATTCTACCTATCAAATATCTGAAAGATTGAAGTGGTTAGCGCGCGGACCAAGCATGAAATTGTTAAAGTATTCTAGTTATTTGATTGATGAGGTTATTTACACTACAAAACAGCGTGATGATGTTCGCATTACTCAAAACTCTGGAGTCAGTTTAGTTGCAAAGACAATGCAAGTCTCTAGTGCAAAGGATAAAAATCCAATTGTGTCAGACATGGTTTTTTATGGAGTCATTGAAGAAATATGGTCACTCGATTATCACAAATTTCAAATTCCAATGTTTAAATGTATTTGGGTCGAGAATAATAATGGTATTAAAGTGGATGATCTTGGTTTCAGATTGGTAAACTTAAAAAGAATTGGATTCAAATCAGATTCTTTTATCTTGGGAAGTCAAGCAAAGCAAGTATTTTACATTCAAGATCCGGAAGACCCTGTTTGGAGTATTGTACTTGCAACTCCTACTAGAGAGTCATTTGAATATGCAAGAGAGGATGAATTAGAAGACATTGCAATCCACTATCAATCTCTTACCAGAGGGTTACCATCAATGGATGTTGACGGAGTTGATGAAAAGGAACCATCATGCATTCGTGAAGATTGTGAAGGGATTTGGGTCGACAATGTTTAACCAAATAATAATTTGCTTTTGAAGACGTATTTGTAGACAATGATGTTATATATCTTGTTCAGAGTTTATTTGGTTTTGATTACTAGCTTTTAAATCACTGGTTACCTGTAAGAAATCCTATTCAAGTATGTTCAAGTTTTCTATTCGTTTTTCTGTTGGCGTCACTACTATATAGTTCTTGCTCATGTTGCTCTGGGTTAGCTGCTAAGATTCTTGCTCACTGATGATGGCTTCTGTTCCCTTTTTCTCTCATTATATCGGTATTTTGTCTACAAAAGTTGAAGAGACTAATCTAATTTAATTCTTTCTGTAAAATTGATTGGTATTGAGTGCAATGAGCCTTTAGCTTTTCTAAATTTCTGAACTAAAAGAATCCCCTCCTTTTTCATAGGGAGAGTTACTAAGGTCTTTGGGTGGTGCGAAACTTCAACTTCACTTTTGGGAGTTCCACTAGGACACAATTCCTCATTCCGGTAGGTCTCTGCTTTTGATCCTGGTTGAATTAGGGAGGCCGTCAAATAATGGTAGTATCAACTCAATCACGGAAACTAGATTTAGGTTAATCTTCACAGGTTTGACTTTTTTATAATCTTTGCAGATGTGTTGGATGCAGAAATGGTTAGACTTTCTTTTAACATTGCCAAATGTTGTTTTCTCAGTTGTATCCACTGAAACTGATAACAGAGTCCTTTATGTACAGTAATTGTTTTATTGTCTATCATGCACAAGTGAAGAGTACTTAAAACCTCACTTTCTACTAAAACACTTTCAGCATTAACAAACTACTGGCCCATGTTGATTTGTTAAGCTTACAAGATAATATCTGAGTATCCGTGCTTTTACTTTGTTGTAGGCCTAAAATTCTATTGTTGTAAATTTCAATTGCTAATGTTAAATAGGATTCAATGACGGCGAAGAACAAACACAAAATCGTAGCTGCAACCACCAGCAATCAGGTAAGTTATAAATTTTCATTAGATATTAGAGAAGCTCTCATTGCAATTGTTCTAAATCTATATTGATAATGATAGGCTTCAATGACAAATAAGAGAAAAGGAAAAATCATCTCTACATCCACTGAGCAAATGGTGGACTCTACAGAAACAGTAACAACAAGAATGTCTAGAGGACGTACAAGTCTAGCTAAGCTTGGACTACCAGTAGGGAAGGCTGCGAGTGAGATGCAGAGTTACATTGGTTTGCTTGCAAGAGAGAAGGTGAAGATTACATACAAGACTTGGAGGCTAGTACCAAATGAAATTAAAGAATTAATATGGGAATCTGTTAAAGTACGTGAGTAGGTTTGGTCAAGTGTTACTATTTATTTTGTTATCTTAGGTGAATTTTTTTACTGCATTTCCAACTTTGTGTTTTATAGTTGACATACGAAGTTCCCCCAACTTGGAAGAAGGGTTGTTTGAGTTCAGCCAGTAATAAATGGCGTCAGTACAAATCACATCTCACTCAAACATTCATTTCGAACAAGCTAGACAAGCCCGATGAATTGAATGAACCGCCTAGTGGTTATGGGATTTCAAAAGAAGATTGGATGGCTTTTGTCCTTACGCGCATATCCGTCGACTTCATTGTAAGTTTATTTTTTTGTTCTTTCAGAAATAAGTAGACAATAAGGTAATTAATGATTTAGTAAATTTGACTATATCGAATGTTTCACTTGACTAGAATCTAAGTGCTGTCCAGAAGGAGAAACGAAAGAAGAACATTTACCCTCATCGCCTATCTCGTAAAGGATATGCACGATTTGCAGAAGAAATAGTAAGTATTATTCACTGTTCGATAATGTTGATGCATTTGCATGTTTATAGTCTAGTTCAACCATGGATGAGAGGAAGTCCTACGTAACTGAAACCAGTCTTGAGGTTGTAAAGAATTGAGAGCTTTAGTAGTCCTAACTATAAGTATTTTGCAATCAATAAGACGATATTATGATTGTGACTTTTTTTAGGACAATCGGTGGTTTCTTCCAAATTGAAAAGCAATCATTAAACTGTTCTAGCAATGAAAGTAGATGTACTGAACCTATTTTGTGACTGAAAGCTCTTTTCGTGTGACTCTTTCTGTACATGATCATTAAACTGAAATCTTTCTTTTGTTCTTATTCGTAGGCAAATGACTTATGTGAAGATGAAGAAATCAATCGTGCTATTATCTGGAAGAAAGGAAGGGTTAACAACGAAGGAAAATTCGATGGTGAAGAGTTGAATCAAACAGTCGACAAGATTGTGAGATATTATACATAAAACTCAATTATTGTATTTCAATTAAATGCTTCAAAGTATATTATAGTTTTCATTTGGATGACAGGATGAATACATTCAACTAAAGCGTGAGGGTAAACTAGAAATAGTAGGCCCAACATCAGATATTCTTACCAAAGCACTGAATACGGAAGAACATGGGGGACGTGTGAGGGCTGTTGGAGGGCATATAACTCCAACATTATTCTTTAATGTTGATAAAAGATGGAAGACCAACAAAGTTGCTAGAGAGCTGATGAGTATGCAACATAGAGAGTTGATGGAGGCGAGACAATTAATTGAAGACCAAGATGCACGCATTAAACATCTGGAATCAATTGTCTTAAAAAAAGGTGCATTGGGCAGTGAAATTGATGACAAAGGAAGTTGCTCGGTCAAGTGCCCTCCTAAAATTGACCAAGATGCCGAACCTGTTTCTGATGAGGTCAAACCTGTTTGTCAAGAGGTCGAACCAATTTGTGAAGAGCTCGATGATGTTGAACTGCAGATTGTGGAAAAAGTAGTTGCTCTACAGGTATATAAGTCATTGTGGTTATAAATATTACTGAAATATAGAGTTAGTACTATCCAATAATGTGACTATTTTTTGTTTAGGGTAAACCTGTTATTTTGACATTGGATTCGAGCAATGAAATTGCTGCACATGGAACTGTTGTTGAGCTTGAAGGAGGTAATCAATTAATCCATGGCCTTCCAATGCCTAAGGATTGTATACGAGTGTCCGTTGATGTGGCAATGCAAAAATCAGCACGTTTGCCCTTTCCGATTCCTGATGAATGTGAAACTGTTGGTGATGCTATTGGAACACATGTAGCTTGGCCAATCCACTTGATAAAGCTACAACCCGAGGTACATCTAATTAAGCTAATATTTCAATGTAAATATTCGTTAAATTATTTAGTATTGCGCCATCTAACAAGCTTATAATTACAATCTTTAGAAGCGTCAAATGAAGAAACCTACCCGTACAGAGAAAAACCAGAAAGTTTCATCACGTGTGCCAAAATCGTTGCACATGTTATATTGTTATGCTAAGCATGGTATTGATAATGGAAAGATCTTGTCAATTGTTTTAGATCATGAGATATTTCAAGATGATTATGAACTGAATTTGCATATTGAGGACATCACTGCATTGTATCACTTGGAGCCAATATCTGGAAATTGTGTGGTTATTTACATATTGTAAGTTGTTGATTTACCTTCAACTTTCTTTGTTCTTTTATTAATTTACTATAGAAGCACTTACTGATTTTCTTGTAATTCATATGGTAGGCATCTTTATAAAAACTTGGTGAAAGAAAACAAGATTGAGAAATTCAGGTTTGTAAATCCGCATAGCATCCCATGCTTTAAAAAAACCACAGTGGACAAATTAGTTAAAACTGAGCGGTTGAACCAAAGGGCAAGTATTTTAGCTGAAAGGCTAGGTGGTGCATCACTTAATCAGTTGGTTTTGGTGCCAAGTTGTAACAGGTAATGGACTTCCTGAATATATTTTTTCAATTGCCATTTTTATTTGAATTGAGAATGCACTAATTTTGTGTACTTCTGTGTAGTTTCCATTGGACTCTCACTCTCATTAATCCTCATAAGGAGATTGTTTACTTATTGGATTCCCTAGGTCCTCGCATTCGTGATAATGATTGGAAATATGTTGTGGAAATGTGAGTTTATATATGTTTTTTGTTAGTCTACATCTCTAAATTAGTCTTAAGACAATAGTTTATCAACTACTGTACCTAATGTATATATAATTGAAGGGCAATAAAATTGTTTAATTCGTTCCAAGGAAGAAAAGGAAGAAAACAAGTCCAGTGGGAAGTGATTAAGGTATTTGTACTTCTATTTAAATCAAAAAATTTTATTGTGTATAATATTGATATTTTAAGCATTAAAAATATGAATTATCTTTGCCTTAGGTTCCTAGGCAACCGGATGCCAAACAATGTGGATATTATGTGATGAGATATATGAAGCAAATTACTGAAGAAGTTACATCAATCGAGGGGGATGCATTCCGAGCGATAGTAATAATTTCTTTATTATCTCAAATATTTAAAGTTATCTAGTTATAAATTTTTTCAAGTTGTTATGTTTTATTCTGTACAATCATATAATGTGTTTTTGTTCATAGTTTGCAAAAGCAGAGTACTCCCAAGATGAAATTGATGAAGTGCGCTCCGCGATAGCTGATTGTATACATGATTATATTTGATAATAGGTATGTAAATGTTAGGCATTCAGTTGTTATTGGATACTATTTTGGTGAATTATCATTCAGTTGGTGAATTATTTTTATATCCTATGTACGTTTTATTTTTTTGGTGAATTATCATTCAGTTGTTATTGGATACTTTTTTGGTGAATTATCATTCAGTTCTGCCTAACATCCTTTCGCAAATTTCACTAACAGTGTTAACATTACAAAGGTATATTTATGCTTTCTTCATTCAAGACTATGAAAACGTGTGGTCTTAAGTGCATTCCTTGTTTGCCATGTTCACTAACAGATCTTCTGTTAAAATCTCTCTTGCTTGTTTTATGATCTTAGCAAGGGAAGATTTTTCCTACATTTTTCTGCAACCTTTGCACTTCTGTCTATTACACATCATCTTTTTTGGCTGGTATTATGAATTCCTTCTCTGACAGTTCCATTGTTGGGGTTATCTCCAGATTCAGTGGACATTAGTTCTAATTCCAAATTTATGTCGTCTTCTCTCTGCTTTGGCACATCTCAATATTACTTTCTGTGATTGTCAATCCATCTCATATTATCTTGAACAAATATGGTTACGAGTTATTTGTTTCATAACTTCATTGTATCATGCATATCATCTTCATCCTCTAAGCCACAACTATTATGTTGCAAACAATTCTTGTTTCTGACACTTATAGTTGTATAATTAAATAAGTTGAGTCAGTTGGATTAGTTGTATATGTAGAGCAATATTTTGGAAAATTCTATAGAACATGGAGTTTTTATCAACATTCTCGTATAGTGTTGTCACCTTATCAAGCATATCACATAGCTAATCTATTAATAGTTGAGACCTTTTAGCTTATTCTTATACCTCTTTGATTATATGTATAATCACCATTGTTTTCCTGAATTTTTAATTTGATTGGATTGAGTTGAAACTCAGGTTCTGTATCTGGAACAGTTCGCACTAACTAGCTTCTGCTCCTTGGAGTCTTTGTTATAAACTACAAAAAAATCAAAATTTTGTTTGTATTTTTATTTGAAGCGCAAAACAAACTTATTCCCTTGTCTGCTTTTTGTGATGTGAATAGGAAAAAACATTACAATTTCTAATCTCTCTAGAAATTTACAATTAGCCATATTCTGTTGCCTGCTCTATAGTTATTTGTTATTCTTTCTTTTTCATCATGAATGCAAACTTCAAGGATAGTAGTGCTAAGTTTCTATTTGTTTCACCAATCTCATTTGCTAGGGAACATTCATCATTGCAAGATGGCGGGGAATTCAAGTTGCTGTCAAGAAGTTCAGCGATGAAGTAATGTCCGATGAAGATAAATTGTGGGTTGGTTCTATATTTCATCATAATCTGTGTCTGCAATCTTTAATCTCTACTCTGTATTGATTTTTTTTCATATATCAATTAGAGTTTCTTTGTACACCTTGCAGAAGGGCATTCAGAGATGAGCTTGCATTACTTCAATTAATACGACATCCAAATGTTGTCCAGTTCTTAGGTGCTGTTACTCAGAGTAGTCCAATGATGATTGTCACAGAATATTTGCGAAAGGTTGCTCCTCAAACTGTAATATATAATTTGGGTCAGAATTATATATAATTTGAACTCTTGTAATTTGGGTCAGAAGATACTTTAGTGGTTTCGTCTGTTTTGGATAGAAGATACTTTTGTGGTTTCGTCTGTAGAAAGCTTGTGGTGGATCTTTATTGTAAATATGTTGATGATGTTTGATATATATATATATAGTTTTTGTTTCGAGGTTAAATTATTGCCTTTTAATTGAAAATATTGGTATGAAACTGTTGTGGAACAGTGCAAAAGCACAACAGATTTTTTTAAAGCTAAACTGTTGTTGTAAATAAACGGTGGCATACGACAACACAGTGATAAAACTGTTGTCGAATATGATAAAAGACAACGGTGAATATGGCATACGACAACGGTGATAAACTGTTGTTATTGATATACGACAACGGTTATAAAAACTGTTGTCGAATATGATAAAAGACAACGGTGAATATGGCATACGACAACGGTGATAAACTGTTGTTATTGATATACGACAACGGTTATAAAAACTGTTGTCGAATATAATAAAAGACAACAGTGAAAAACTATTGTCAAACTGTTGTCGAATGTGATATACGACAACAGTGATTCACTGTTGTCGTAGACCCCCCTTTAACAACATGGCCTTTAACAACAGTGGTATTTGGCCTACGACAACAGTGATTCACTATTGTTAAATGCATTTTTTCTAGTAGTGTCGGGTGGTGGAAAAGTCTTCTCTCAATGCCATCTTGTTGAGAACGCTCGGTTGTTAAGCCGTAAACAGAGCACCAAGCTCTGATACCACTTGTTGGGAACGAGATGGCTAGAGAGGGGGGGGTGAATATAGCCAATCGCTTCTTCTTAGAAGAGTTATCAAATTTCTGCACTTGAAGTTATTAATAGCACAGCGGAAGTATGGGAAAACAAAACTTGCAGAAACTAAAACCAAAACCTAACTAGCAAGATTAGCAAGATCGCTAACAAGGAGATTTTACAAGGTTCGGGGATAACTTGCCCCTACTCCTTGGCGTGCCCTTAAGGTGGGCGATCCCTTGATCGTCGCCAGATCAAGCCCCGGTGATCACCGGATATGAAGCATCCTCCTTCTCGGTGGAGAAACCTCCCCACAGTGTGTTTCAAACAATGATATAGAATGAGCACAAAGAAACAACAAGAAGGATCTTACTCAACCACTTAGCAAGGACAAAAACACAACAAGCTTCCCTGTGCTCCACCCAGTGGCGATCTCACGCAGAACCCTTCTCTGTGTCTTCCCACTGTCGGACTCCAAGTCTCTTGTTTTCTCCTTTAAGCGCTCAAGTATGATGATTGCTTCTCAATAGCTTGCTCAGAATGATCGAAGAACTCAAGAACAACAAGCTTAATGTGGAGCAAAAACAAAACGCAGGAACTCAAGAGCACAAGACTCAAAAAAATTACTGAACACTACAACTCTCGTTCCTTTTGTTTCTCCGCTAAGCAACAGATGATCTCATCTCCAACAGCCTACAGCTGCCTCACTGCCAACGCGCCAACTACACTGAACCCTAACTGAACTTCCTGAGCTCCCTCAGCCAAGCTTCAGTCAGCAGCTTCAATCCTGCATCCAGCCGTTGCAACCTGTGTGGAGAAAGGGACAAACCTGCTCCAAGGAAAGCTCTCTTTGACTTCTCCTTGAGTGTTTGAATCCTCCCCTGTCACCTGAAACTTACTCAGAGTATTAGAGCAGCAAATCAAACAGCATATCAAATATCAGAGGAAAGTGGCAGCGGATCGGTTGTGTTCAGACGCGATTAGAGCGTCTGACAATGCAATTTGAATTAAAGTGATCGGTCACCGGACCGATCAGAGAGCCTCCTGATCGGTCACCAGACCGATCAGGCTGGTTCCAGACCGATCAGCCTTCGTCCTGATCGATCCCCAACGCTCAATTAGAAATCGCGATTTCTTTGAGATTCTCCTGGACCGATCACCAGACCGATCCTAGGTCGTGGATCGTTCACCGGACCGATCCACCCTTATATTGGGCGATTTCTGAGTTTCGCAGGCTAAGCCTCTGATCAGTCACCGGACCGATCAGGCAGCCTCCTGATCGGTCACCAGACCGATCAGGCTCCGTCCTAATCGATCATAGAGAGGAACATTTGATGCTTGAT
>JAGFNQ010000943.1:471824-493638 GCA_024364735.1 Boesenbergia rotunda
AGTACTCCCAAGATGAAATTGATGAAGTGCGCTCCGCGATAGCTGATTGTATACATGATTATATTTGATAATAGGTATGTAAATGTTAGGCATTCAGTTATTATTTGATACTATTTTGGTGAATTATCATTCAGTTTGGTGAATTATTTTATATCCTATGTACGTTTATTTTTTTGGTGAATTATCATTCAGTTGTTATTGGATACTTTTTTGGTGAATTATCATTCAGTTCTGCCTAACATCCTTTCGCAATTTCCACTAACAGTGTTAACATTACAAAGGTATATTTATGCTTTCTTCATTCAAGACTATGAAAACGTGTGGTCTTAAGTGCATTCCTTGTTTGCCATGTTCACTAACAGATCTTCTGTTAAATCTCTCTTGCTTGTTAAAATCTCTCTTGGTCTATTACACATCATCTTTTTTGGCTGGTATTATGAATTCCTTCTCTGACAGTTCCATTGTTGGGGTTATCTCCAGATTCAGTGGACATTAGTTCTAATTCCAAATTTATGCCGTCTTCTCTCTGCTTTGGCACATCTCAATATTACTTTCTGTGATTGTCAATCCATCTCATATTATCTTGAACAAATATGGTTACGAGTTATTTGTTTCATAACTTCATTGTATCATGCATATCATCTTCATCCTCTAAGCCACAATTATTATGTTGCAAACAATTCTTGTTTCTGACACTTATAGTTGTATAATTAAATAAGTTGAGTCAGTTGGATTAGTTGTATATGTAGAGCAATATTTTGGAAAATTCTATAGAACATGGAGTTTTTATCAACATTCTCGTATAGTGTTGTCACCTTATCAAGCATATCACATAGCTAATCTATTAATAGTTGAGACCTTTTAGCTTATTCTTATACCTCTTTGATTATATGTATAATCACCATTGTTTTCCTGAATTTTTAATTTGATTGGATTGAGTTGAAACTTAGGTTCTGTATCTAGAACAGTTCGCACTAACTAGCTTCTGCTCCTTGGAGTCTTTGTTATAAACTACAAAAAAATCAAAATTTTGTTTGTATTTTTATTTGAAGCGCAAAACAAACTTATTCCCTTGTCTGCTTTTTGTGATGTGAATAGGAAAAAACATTACAATTTCTAATCTCTCTAGAAATTTACAATTAGCCATATTCTGTTGTCTGCTCTATAGTTATTTGTTATTCTTTCTTTTTCATCATGAATGCAAACTTCAAGGATAGTAGTGCTAAGTTTCTATTTGTTTCACCAATCTCATCTGCTAGGGAACATTCATCATTGCAAGATGGCGGGGAATTCAAGTTGCTGTCAAGAAGTTCAGCGATGAAGTAATGTCCGATGAAGATAAATTGTGGGTTGGTTCTATATTTCATCATAATCTGTGTCTGCAATCTTTAATCTCTACTCTGTATTGATTTTTTTTCATATATCAATTAGAGTTTCTTTGTACACCTTGCAGAAGGGCATTCAGAGATGAGCTTGCATTACTTCAATTAATACAACATCCAAATGTTGTCCAGTTCTTAGGTGCTGTTACTCAGAGTAGTCCAATGATGATTGTCACAGAATATTTGCGAAAGGTTGCTCCTCAAACTGTAATATATAATTTGGGTCAGAATTATATATAATTTGAACTCTTGTAATTTGGGTCAGAAGATACTTTAGTGGTTTCGTCTGTTTTGGATAGAAGATACTTTTGTGGTTTCGTCTGTAGAAAACTTGTGGTGGATCTTTATTGTAAATATGTTGATGATGTTTGATATATATATATATAGTTTTTGTTTCAAGGTTAAATTATTGCCTTTTAATTGAAAATATTGGTATGAAACTGTTGTGGAACAGTGCAAAAGCACAACAGATTTTTTTTAAAGCTAAACTGTTGTTGTAAATAAACGGTGGCATACGACAACACAGTGATAAAACTGTTGTCGAATATGATAAAAGACAACGGTGAATATGGCATACGACAACGGTGATAAACTGTTGTTATTGATATACGACAACGGTTATAAAAACTGTTGTCGAATATGATAAAAGACAACGGTGAATATGGCATACGACAACGGTGATAAACTGTTGTAATTGATATACGACAACGGTTATAAAAACTGTTGTCGAATATAATAAAAGACAACAGTGAAAAACTGTTGTCAAACTGTTGTCGAATGTGATATACGACAACAGTGATTCACTGTTGTCGTAGACCCCCCCTTTAACAACATGGCCTTTAACAACAGTGGTATTTGGCCTACGACAACAGTGATTCACTGTTGTTAAATGCATTTTTTCTAGTAGTGAGGGTTTGTCATTGGACTAATATGTGTATGTGAGTGTGCAGGTTTGCAGGTACACATAGACTTGGTTGATGTCTTCAGGTGAAGGGTGGCATGGAGGCAAGCTGGAGGCTTGTGTGCGCACTTGAGGGACCATGGATAGCAGGGACGATGAGCCGAGGGATGCGGACTTCGAGGCGTACGTGAAGGATGACATGAAGGCAAGCTGGAGGCTTGTGTGCGCATATGAGGGACGAGGGCCGAAGACGAAGAGGGCATGAAAGAAACAGTCGAGGCTGATGGTGAAGAGTCGATCAGGTCGTGAGGATCAGAGTGTGAGTGTTTGTACTCAGGGACTAAACTGGGAGGGTTTGAGTGCTGAGAGAAATGTACTCGGAAAGGGAACCCTAGGCTTAGGAGGGTCGACTGGTAATGGCTGGGGATTCAAACGTTGGCTGTAACGATCGAATCTAAGTGGGACCAGTCGACTGCCCCAGGGGCAGTCGACTGGTAGCGGCCATTTAGTACTCGAGCTCTATTTAAAAGAGCTCGTTTAAGGCTATTGTTCTTTGACGAAATCTGCTTGGATAGAGTCAATTAGTAGCCTTTGTTGCTCAGATAGTGTCCAGAGGTTGTGGAGAGGTTTCTCCACTCACAAGGAGCTACGAGATCTAGCCGGAGGTGCTCTGGGGAATCATCCATCGACGGATTAGGGATCACCCACCTTACGGGCAGCCGTGGAGTAGGAGTTTTATCTCCGAACCACGTATATCGGTGAGTTCTTCCTTGTTTAGTTTAGTTTTTGTTTATTCCGCTTGCGCACTAACGGTTGTAGGAAGAAGAAATCGAGAAATTGCTATTCACCCCCCTCTAGCAAGACGATCACGATCTAACAGGAAGGCTTCAGTTGCTCGTATATGGATACATACCTTTGCAGGCGCTCATTCCTAATCTCGAACTCGCCTTTGATCTGTTGGGCTACGAGCTGAGAGTCTGAGTGTAAGATAACCCGAGCAGCTCCCACTTGCTTGGCTCCTTGTAGCCCTGCTAGGATTGTCTCATATTCGACTTCGTTATTGGTGGCCCAGAAGTGGAGTCGGATGGATAAATGTAGTGTATCTTCCCTGGGGGAAATCATTAGAACTCCGACCCCGCTATGCTTACTGTTGGAGGAACCATCGATATAGATTTTCCATACTCCATCGGCTTCAAGCTCCGGGACAGCTTCGAGCATGAAATCAGCAAGAGCTTGTGCCTTGATGGCAGTACGGGGGTGGAACTCAATCTCATACTCGCTCAACTCTGTCGTCCACTTGATCAGCCAACCCGAAGCTTCTGGATTGGTGAGGACGGGCCTAAGCGAGCTATTGGTGAGCACCACAATGGGATGTGTTAAGAAATATGGCCTGAGTCTTCTGGCCATTAGTACCAAAACATATGCTAGCTTCTCCATAGTAGTATACCGAGTTTCTGCGTCCTTCAGGAGATATCCGAAGAAGTAAATGAGGTACTGAGTAGTACCCTCCTCCCGAATAAGAGCAGAATCCACAGCTTGTTCAGCCGGAGACAAGTAGATGAACAACGTTTCTCCCTCCAACGACTTATAGAGGATGGGGAGTTCGGTGAGGTATGCTTAAATCCGTGAAAGCTTTCTCGCACTGATCATCCCAATCGAACTTAACAACCTTCCTTAGAAGTTTGAAGAACGGCAGGGTTCGGTCAACAAATTTGGAGATGAACCAAGAAAGAGTTGTAATTCTGTCATTCAGTCGCTGTACCTCCTTGAAGTTGATGACTTGTACTTTCTCTGAGTTAGTTTCAATTCCCCTTTCTATCACCATGTACCTGAGGAACCGAGCATTCTTCACCCTGAACAAACACTTAGCGGGGTTCACTTTCAACTTGTTGACCCTCAGGGTGGCAAATGTTTCCTCTAGGTCAGTTACCATGTCTTTCTACTTCTCTGTCTTGACCAGGATATCATCTACATATACCTAAATGTTCCTCCCGATCTGATGGCGAATGACCTTGTCCATCATTCGCTAATAGGTTACCCCTGCATTATGCAACCCAAACGACATGACATTGTAATAGTAGGTTCCATCTGCCGTCACGAAGCTGACATTCTCTTGGTCTTCCCGAGCGAGGGGAACCTGGTGGTACCCCTGATAAACATCCAACATCGAAATGAAATCGCAGCCAGAGGTAGAATCCACTAGCCGATCAATGCGAGGTAAGGGGTAACAGTCTTTAGGGCAGACTTTATTTAAATATCGAAAATCAATACAGACCTGTCATTTACCCCCGGGCATAGGGATAAGTACAACGTTCGCCAGCCAGGTTGGAAATTGAACTTCTCTTATGTGTCTGGCCTTCAACAACTTGGCGACTTCTTCCCTGATGATCTTGTCCTGCTCGGGTACGAAATATCTTCGCCTTTGTTTTACCGGCCGTGCTCCCGGGGTTATATGCAACCGATGCATGGCCAAGGCCGGGGAGACTCCTTTGATCTCTTCAGTAGCCCATGCAAACACGTCCCAATGGTCCCTTAAGCTGCTGATCAGACGACTTCTCAACTCTGGTGTAAGATCAGCGACAATCCTTGTTATTCCTTCTGCTTGTTGAGGATGAATCTGGACCTTTTCGCTTTCGACCTCTCTACGTTCTTCTTTAGGCCCTTCCTCTTCTTGAGGGTTGGCGAGGTCGATTTGCAACGCTTCATGCGTCCTCGGGTTCTTGCGGGCTTCTGTCCTGACCTCTCCACTGTAGCATCGCCTGGAAGCTAGCTGGTCCCCTTTGACTTCGGCTACCTGCTCACCCACCAGGAACTTGATCTTCTGGTGGTAGACTGAGACCACCGCCTGGAATAGGCTGAGCGTCGGACGCCCCAGGATGACATTGTAGGATGATGGGGTATCCACGATCATGAAGGGCGTCCTTCTCGTCCTTTCTAGCGTGTCATCCCCCAGCGACAAAGATAGATAGATCTGCCCTATCGACTGCACCCTGTATCTGGTGAAGCCGAAGAGCGGGGTGGAGACTGGTTGTAGGTCATCCTCGTCGATTTGTATCTAGTCGAAAGCCGCCTTATACAGGATATTGACGGAACTACTTGTATCCACAAAGACGAGCTTAACCTCGTAATTAGCTATGCGTACGAGGATTACTAGTGTATTTTCATGGAGAGCTTCCACGTCCTCCAGATCATCAGGGTCAAATGAAATAACATGGCCCTGACGCTTGTTGTTGCTTGTCCCAATGACATAGTTCTCCAGTCGACGGGTATGAGCCTTTCTCGCCTAATGAGAATCTCCTCCAGTCGACCCTCCTGAGATTACTCCCACATGGCCCAATGGAGGTCTGTGCGCCAGAGCTTTGCCCTACCTGGGTTCTCTTTCGGGGGAGATAGATTGGTGAGGCGCTATCTCCCAACTCCTTCCCCTCGAACGAGATCTAGATCGATGCCTGGGTCTGTCTTCCCCTAATTGTCGTCGATGAGGGGAGGGGCTTCGTCGAGGGGAGTGCCATCGGTACCCCTGCTCTATTCCACCGCTTGCGAGGCTTGGCGTCCGCCTCCTTGCATCTCCTTTTCTTCAACGTGTAGCACTCCTCTGTAGAGTGCGGCGTACAGCCATGGAAGTCGCAGTACTTCTTCGGTGGTTCGGGTTCCGCGGTAACAACAGTCTCCACCAACCTCTTCTTACTGACCCAATGATCCTGCCCTGAGTGAGGATCGTTTGCCCGGGCTGGTACGGGTGGTTCTCTTCTCTCGGATAGTACCGAGATCTAAGTGGGGACTCCCGCCGGATCTTTGCGGTGAGCATGTTGCACCTCTTCGACATTGACATACTTAATGGAGCACCCTAATAAGTTGTCGAAGCTGGTTGATGGCTTCTTCACCAGCGACCAGAAGAAATCGCCTTCGGAGAGACCTTGCGTGAAGGCACTGATGAGGATCTCCGAAGTAGCGATTGACACGTCTTGAGCCACCCGATTGAACTGTTGGATATAGTCCTTCAGTGGTTCTTTGGCCTTCTGCTTGAGGGCGAACAGGTTCAACGTCGTCTTCTGGTATCACCGGCTGCTGGTGAAGTGGTGTAAGAAGTGTTGGGTTTAGGCCCTTGGATGGTGCACATGGAATCTATCCGTTGCCGTGTCCCCGGATTAAAATTTCATTAATTGAAATTAATCCGGACACAAACGAAACTTCCAAGCGACCGTTTCGTTGTCGTGCTAACGACTTGAGCGATCGCTTAAACATAACTTGTTGTTCAAGCAATTCGACTCTTCTAGTCGGATAGCCGTGGAAAAGACAACGACGTAAGATCACCGGTTTTTGTGTTTACAATCGGGGTCCAAGTTAATTAACAAATAACTAACTACATTGACAAGGCAAGAAATAAAGAACAAGAACAAGAATTGAACAAAAACAAAACTTGTACCTCTTGATCTTCTATTGTATGACCTCCCTCCTCTAGGACGTCGTACGGGCGACGATCTACCAAGAGTTGAAGCCGCCTAGACCACTCTTCTCTTCTCTCTTACTTGCGCCAACCTCCAAGAGGAAAGACCCTCTTCTCCTCTTCTCTTCTTTGCTGCCGGTCACCACCACCTTCCCCTTCTTTGTGCCGCCGGCCATCAAGGAGGAATCACCTGCAAGATTGCGTCACCTCTTGAGAAGGAGAAGGAAGAATCAAGAGAAGAGGAAGCTCTCTTCCTCTTCTTTGTGTTGCCGCCGAAACCCTAGGGAAAGGGGAGAGGGGCGCTGGCCAAGAGAGAACCAAGGAAAGAAAACCAAGGAAGAGATTAAACCGAAGCTTTTTAAACCAAAGAAATTATTATTTTGGGTCTAGGCTTCATGAGGTATTTATAGGCTACAATATGTACTATGAGGAGGAGTTGATACTTGGACACCTAACAGATTTTTTTAGCCAGAAAACCGAATCCGTTAATAATGATCCAATCCACTAAAGGATCATTATTGAATTACCTCACCAACCCCCATAATAAAATATGGGCTTCAATATATTATTTGTTCAAAATTCTCCCCATGTTTAAGATATCGCAAGTCCGTTAATTAATTAATTAATCTGACAATTAATAATTAACTTCTAACTCCATGAGTAGTACCACTCAACCTTATTATCATGCCAGACCAAGTCCACCTGCAAGGTTTACATGATAAACTTTATGAGCTCCTCAAGAGGACATCATCATCCTAAAATAGTACACAGTTTCCTCCTATAATCAACGGCACTCCATACAAATAATATTATTTCCCAATTTACCGAGCCAATCAATTTAATGAATAAATCTTGCCCACTGATAAATCAAAGAAATAAATACTAAGTACATGTGCATGTTATTATATCGGGATTAAGAGCATGTATAAAATAATATCTTGAGGTCTGATTCAATTATATAGTCAGTATAAATTGAATCACCTCAAAGTCAGTCCGCTCAATACACTCAGAGTGTACTAGTGTAACTCTATGGTCAAGACAGACCATATCAAATTATACTACAATCATGACAATGGTTTGTCCAAGATCATCTAGGTTGTGAGTCTCTTCTTATACTCTACAAGGGACTGATAACATGATCTTCTGTGTGACACCACACACCATGTTATCTATAATGTAAAGTATTAGACAATATGCACACACATATATACAGATATAAAATGCAATCATGATCATGTGATTCTTATTCTAAAATGTAGATGTTCATACAAAAAGACTAGGCTCTTAGTATACATCCTAACAATTTCCCACTTATACTAAAAGACTATGCTGCCATCAAAGTGTCATACATCAGATTCTCATTCCCTCCACATGCCTATCTAAAACTTTTGCTGGAAGGGTCTTAGTGAAAGGATCTGCCAGGTTATCCTCCGATGCAATCTTGGCGACAACAACTTCTCCTCGCTTTACTATCTCTCGTATCAGGTGGTACTTGCACTCTATGTGTTTACTCACCTTATGGGCTCGTGATTCCTTTGAGTTTGCAACTGCACCACTGTTATCACAATAAATTGTGATAGCTCTGGGCAAACTAGGAATCACATTCAAGTCCATCAAGAAGTTCCTTAGCCATACAGCTTCTTTGGCCGCCTCAGAGGCTGTCACATACTCAGCTTCCATGGTGGAGTCCGCCACGCACTTCTGCTTGACACTCCTCCAAACTATGGCTCCACCTCCTAAAGTAAACACATAACTCGAGGTAGACTTACTGTTATCCCTATCTGATTGGAAGTCAGAATCTGTGTAACCCAAAGGGAGTAGCTGATCTGCCTGGTAAACTATCATATAATCTCTAGTCCTTCTCAGGTACTTTAATATATGTTTTACAATAGGCCAATGTCCCTGTCCTGGATTACTCTGATATTTGCTAATCATGCCCACGACAAAGTAGATATCCGGCCTCGTACACAATATAGTATACATGAGGCTTCCTACAGCTGAAGCATAAGGAACCACCTTCATCTCCTTTGATGTTTTAGGACGTATCTCTTTAGATAGAGGTACTCCATGCCTAAAAGGTAGAAAACCTTTCTTAGAGTTCTGCATGCTAAAACAAGCCAGGATAATGTCAATGTATGAAGCTTGAGACAAGCACAACATCCTTTTCTTGCAATCCCTTATAACCTTGATCCCAAGGATGTGTCCCGCTTCTCCCAAGTCCTTCATATCAAACTGTTTGGACAACCATACCCTTATGTCTGATAGCACTTTGACATTGTTGCCAATGAGCAAAATGTCATCTACGTATAGTACAAGAAATACCATTACGTTTCCGTCACATCTCTTGTATGCACAAGACTCATCCGGACTTTGAATGAATCCATATGACTGGATTGCCTCATCAAAGTGGATGTTCCAAGATCTAGAAGCTTGCTTTAATCCATAAATGGACCGATTAAGCTTACACATAAGATGCTCTTTGCCCTTTGCAATGAATCCCTCTGGCTGCTGCATATAGATGTTTTCCTTAAGACTTCCGTTAAGGAAAGCTGTCTTGACATCCATCTGCCAAACCTCATAGTCCATATGAGCAGCAATGGACAAGAGAATCTGGATAGACTTAAGCATGACTACCGACAAAAAGGTCTCCTCATAATCGATACCCTCTTTCTGAGTATACCCTTTCTAACAAGCCTTGCTTCGAAGGTCTCAACCTTCCCGTCTACTCCTCTCTTTCTTTTGTAGACTCACTTGCATCCAATGACTTTTATACCATTGGGTGGTTCTACCAGCTCCCAGACCTGATTAGAATCCATAGATTCTATCGCAGACTTCATTGCCTTTTGCCAAGATACCACATCTTTATCTCGGAGTGCCTCGTCATATGTCCAGGGATCAGGTTTATGCTCGCTAGGGACCAAGTCCATAGACTCTCCCAAGAACATGAATCTCTCAGGCTGCCTAACAACCCTCCCACTACGACGAGGGGCCACCTGTGTATCTTCTGTGACACGAGGTGCAGTGACTTGTGGTACATCCTCTTGTACTGTTGGTACTGAAGTAGGGACTTCCCCTGCCAATTCTTCTAGAACAATTTTACTCATGGGCTTGTGGTCCATCACATAGTTTTCCTCTAAAAATCTGGCATTCGTGCTAACGATCACCCTATGATCTTTAGGACTATAGAACAGACCACCTTTCGTTCCTTTAGGATAGCCTACGAACAAGCACACTTCTGTACGAGATTCTAACTTATCAGCATCTACCTTCAGCACATGTGCTGGACTACCCCAAATCCGAATATGTCTTAGACTAGGCTTTCGCCCAGTCCACAATTCTGTGGGTGTAGAGGGTACTGATTTAGATGATACCAAGTTCAGAATGTATACTACTATTTCCAGAGCATATCCCCAGAACGAATCCGACAACTTAGAGTAACTCATCATCTGTTAGGTTGTATACTAAGAACCTAGCTTTTTTGTATGAACATCTACATTTTGGAATAAAGATCACATGATTATGATTGCATTTTATATCTGTATATATGTTTGTGCATGTTGTCTAATACTTTACATTGTAGATAACATGGTGTGTGTTGTCACATAGAAGATCATGTTATCAGTCCCTTGTAGAGTATAAGAAAAGGCTCACAACTTAGATGGTCTTGAACAAACCATTGGCATGGTTGTAGTGTAATTTGATATGGTCTGTCTTGACCATAGAGTTATACTAGTACACTCTGAGTGTATTGAGCGGACATACTTTGAGGTGATTCAATTTATACTGACTATATAATTGAATCAGACCTCAAGATATTATTTTATACATGCTCTTAATCTCGATATAATAACGGGCACATGTACTTAGTATTTATTTCTTTAATTTACCAGTGGGCGAGATTTATTCATTAAATCGATAGGCTCGGTAAATTGGGAAATAATATTATTTGCATGGTGTGTCGTTGATTATAGGAGGAAACCGTGTCCTATTTTAGGATGATGATGTTCCCTTGAGAAGCTCATAAAGTTTATCATGTAAATCTTGTAGGTGGACTTGGCCCGACATGATAATAAAGTTGAATAGTACTACTCATGGAGTTAGAAGTCAATTAATTAATTGTTAGATTAATTAATTAATTAACGGACATGTGATATCTTAAACACTGAGAGAATTTTGTACAAATAATATATTGGAGCCCATATTTTATTATGAGGGTCAGTGAGGTGATTCAATAATGATCCTTTAGTGGATTGGATCATTATTAACGAATCTGATTTTGTGGCTAAAAATTTTTGTAGCTAAAAATTTTTTTGTGGCTAAAAAATTTTTGTAGCTAAAAATTTTTATGGCTAAAAAAATCCGTTAGGTGGCCAAGAACCAACTCCTCCTCATGGTCTCTATTGTAGCCTATAAATACCTCATGAAGTCTAGACCCAAAATAATAACTTCTTTGGGTTTATAATCTTTGGTTTAATCTATTGGTTTTCCCTCCTCCTCTCTTCTTCCCTCTTGGCCGGCGGCAAAACCCTAGGGTTTAGGGTTGGGCGGCGCACAAAGGGAGACGCCTCTCCCTTTGTTTCCTTTGGTGGCCGGCTTTAGTAAGGGAAGGAGAATTCTCCTTGGTGGCCGGCGAGGATCTTCATCCATGGAGGTGGTGGTCGGCGGCGCAACAAGAAGGAGAGGAAGAGGTGGTGGCCGACGGCACAAATGAGAGGAAGAATGCTTCTTCTTCCTTTGTGGATTGGCGCAAGCAAGAGAGAAAGAGAAGTGCGGTCTAGGAGGCTTCAATTCTTGGGAGATCATCACCCACACGACGTCTAAGAAGAGGGAGGTCATACAATAGAAGATCAAGTGGTATGAATTTATCTTATTCATTCTTGTTCTTTATCTTTCCTCGTTGTTGTTAATTATTCATTAATTAACTTGGACCTCGATTGTAAAACACAAAAACTGGCGATCTTACGTCGTTGTCTTTTCCGCGGCTAACCAACTAGAAGAGTCAAATTGCTTAAACAACAAGTTTGTTCAAGCGATCGCTCAAGTCATTAGCACGACAACGAAACGGTCGCTTGGAAGTTTCGTATGTGTCCGGATTAATTTCAATTAATGAAATTTTAATCTGGGGACACGACAACGGATAGAATCCATGCGCACTATCCAAGGGCCTAAAACCCAACAATCAACCTAACCATTTCCATAAGAGTCTTATTCCTTCGCTCCGCCACACCATTCTGCTGGGGTGTGCCAGGTGCGGACAATTGGGATTGAATCCCAGCCTTTGATAAGTAACTCCTAAACTCTCCCAAGAGGTACTCACCACCATGATCATACCGTAGTGTCTTGATACTTTTACCTTGACGTTTCTCCACATCAGCCTTGAATTCTTTGAACCTGTTAAAGCATTCAGACTTGCGGCGCTTCAAGTAAATGTATCCATACCTTGAATAATCGTTTATAAAAGAGACGAAATATTCAAAGCCACCTCTAGCCTGAATAGACATAGGACCACACAAATCAGAATGAACCAATTCCAACACATCTTTGGCTCTATACCCCTTGGCCTTAAAATGTCTCTTAGTCATTTTACCTTCCAAGCAAGATTCGCAGGTTGGGAAATCTTCCACCACTAATGTACTCAAAAGTCCATCAGCTATCAACCTTTGAATTCTACTTAGGTTAATATGACCAAGTCTTAGATGCCAAAGATATGCTTGGTTCATCTTCGATGGTTCTTTTCTCTTATTAGATTTAGAAGATGAGTTATTTATTTCTATTTGCATTGTGGGAGTTTTGGATTTAAGAGTATACAAATTGTCAATCAAAGTACCAGAACAGATAATCTCCCTATTTTTTTTATAACAATCTTGTCATTAAAAGAAACAGAATATCCATCCAAAAATAATTTAGAAACTAAAATTAAATTCTTTCTAAAAGTAGGTACATAAAGACAATTTCTTAAAACCAAAATTTTATTCTTATCAAACGATAAATAAATATCTCCCACTGCAATAGCCGCCACCTCCGTAGCATTGCCCATGTAGACAGTAATCTCTCCCTTAGCTAGTCGTCTAGTTTCCTAGAACCCCTGCAAAGTATTGCAGACATGATCAGTGGTTCCCATATGTACACACCAGGTACTGGTAGATAACACCGCTAAATATGTTTCGACGACCAAAGAAAAAGATTTACCTTTGTTCTCCTTTCGGCAAGGATAGTCCGCCTTCCAATGTTCAGTCTGCTTGCACGTAAAGCACTTGTCTTTCGGCTTTTTCACTCCAACCTGAGGTCCCTGAGGTCCAGCCGCCTTCTTTGCTATACTTTGTTTCTTCTTCTTCTTGCCTTTCGGCTTAGAAGTAGAAACCCTTTGAGCAATAAAAGCTTGAGCACTCTGACAAAAAAGCCCTTCTGCCGCCTAGAGTTCTGCCAGGAGTTCCACCAACGAATACAACCTCTTATTGATGTTGTAGTTCAGGCGAAACTGCTCAGAACTTCTAGGTAGAGACTGGAGAATGATATCGACCTGGGTTTCCCCATCGATCTCAGCTCCAAGGAATTCCATCTCATTCAAATGAGCCATCATCTTGAGAATATGATCCCTCACGGGTGTTCCCTCAATCATGGTGGTCGTCATCAAGTTTCTCATAGCCTCCTGCCTAGCAGTCCGATTTTGTTGTCCGAAGAGTTCCTTGAGATTGATCATCATGTCATAGACAGTAAGAAAAGTATGATGCTGATGTTGCAGTACATTTGACATAGAAGCCAAAATGTAACACTGCGTCATCTCATATGCCTTAACCCACTTCCTATAACTCTCTCTCCCCCCTTCACTAGAACTATCAATAGGCTGAGGAGGGCGTTCCTCAAAAAGTACAAATTTGTACTCCTCTGCAGTTAAGACAATATCCAAGTTGCATTTCCAATCAACATAATTATGACCAGTAAGTTTGTTTTCTTTTAAAATCAAAACCAGTGGGTTGAAAGTCATTTTGAAAATGCCCCTAAGAATCACAAAGATCAAAACATTGGATTTCAAAAATTTATTGATTCCTCAAACAATAAAAATTTTAAAATTAACCAACACCTCAAAACACCGAGAATGTTGCATGCCACGATAGTGTGGACGTATACAAAATTCATTTGTAAGAGGAGGTTTTACCCATTAATTTTATTATCTTGTCAACCTTACTTTTGATAAATAAAATTAATAGTTGGTTCCACTTTGGCCCTACAAATAATAGCAGTGACTCCGATGGGGAGGATACTATTATTTGCATCTAAGTGTTTACCATTACCTGGTACCAAGGCAATTACTTAGGATTATGTCCCTTCTGATGGGGAAGATCACACACTGCTAAATAATTTCCTATAACCCCTTTTGACCTAGTGATCCGCAAAATAAACTCATCCGATATGGAGGAAGACACTTAGAGCTAACGCGCAAGTTTGTTTGGATCACTAATCAAAATTGTAATGGAGGCCACGGGAATTAAAAAAAACCCTCTCCCACTTAGTTATTTATATTGAGGAATTTTTCTAGCAATCACAACATGCATATTAAAACAAAAGCAATAAATATGGAAAAAAAAATATAATTTCCAACTATCATGGCCTTTTGTCTTCCAATACGCCTCCCGTCGTGTTGCTATCTCGTCTTCTCCTTCTAGATCCATGCGCAATCCATCATAGGAGCTCCGAGCTGAGATAAAAAATTATTTTTAATTTACATTCATTGATCCTATACTCCACGAAGGAGTGTACAAAAATCTAGATCAAAAGTAAACTAAAAATAAAGGACGGCTAAACAATGCCGTATTTAATTTCAAAAATTAAATACTAATCTAGCCTCGTCAACCCCGAGGATTCAAAAAATATTACAAACACACAATCACATCCAATCACATACACACATATGACCATAACAGTGGATCTTATGCCTGCAACAAAAAGTTAGCCTACGACATCCTACTATTATCCGGCATAAAACATATGATTAAATTACATGAAAGTAACCGAATCCAAACACACAAAACCAGAAACTTACGCTCTGATACCAATTGTTGGGTTTTAGGCCCTTGGATGGTACGTATGGAATCTATCCGTTGTCGTGCCACCGGATTAAAATTTTATTAATTGAAATTAATCCGGACACAAACAAAACTTCCAAGCGACCGTTTCGTTGTCGTGCTAACGACTTGAGCGATCGCTTAAACAGAACTTGTTGTTCAAGCAATTCGACTCTTCTAGTCGGATAGCTACAGAAAAGACAACAATGTAAGATCGCCGATTTTTGTATTTACAATCGGGGTCCATGTTAATTAACAAATAACTAACTACATTGACAAGGCAAGAAATAAAGAACAAGAACAAGAACAAGAATTGAACAAAAACAAAACTTGTACCTCTTGATCTTCTATTGTATGACCTCTCTCCTCTAGGATGTCGTGCGGGCGACGATCTACCAAGAGTTAAAGCCGCCTAGACAACTCTTCTCTTCTCTCTTACTTGCGCCAACCTCCAAGAGGAAAGACCCTCTTCTTCTCTTCTCTTCTTTGCCGCCGGCCACTACCACATTCTCCTTTGTGCCGCTGGCCATCAAGGAGGAATCACCTCTAAGATTGCGTCACCTCTTGAGAAGGAGAAGGAAGAATCAAGAGAAGAGGAAACTCTCTTCCTCTTCTTTATGTTGCCGCCGAAACCCTAGGGAGAGGAGGGAGGGGCGCCGGCCAAGAGAGAACCAAGGAAAGAAAACCAAGGAAGAGATTAAACCGAAGCTTTTTAAACCAAAGAAGTTATTATTTTGGGTCTAGGCTTCATGAGGTATTTATAGGCTACAATAGGGACCATGAGGAGGAGTTGGTTCTTGACCACCTAACAGATTTTTTTTAGCCACAAAAATTTTTAGCCACAAAACCGGATCCGTTATTAATGATCCAATCCACTAAAGGATCATTATTGAATTATCTCACCAACCCCATAATAAAATATATGCTCCAATATATTATTTGTACAAAATTCTCCCCGTGTTTAAGATATCGCATGCCTGTTAATTAATTAATCTAATAATTAATTAATTAACTTCTAACTCCATGAGTAGTACCACTCAACCTTATTATAATGTCGGACTAAGTCCACCTACAGGGTTTACATGATAAACTTTATGAACTCCTTAAGGGGACATCATCATTCTAAAATAGGACACGGCTTCCTCCTATAATCAACGGCACACCATGCAAATAATACTATTTCCTAATTTACCGAGCCTATTGATTTAATGAATAAATCTTGCCCACTGATAAATCAAAGAAATAAATACTAAGTACATGTGTTCGTTATTATATCGGGATTAAGAACATGTACAAAATAATATCTTGAGGTCTGATTCAATTATATAGTCAGTATAAATTGAATCACCTCAAAGTTGGTCCGCTTAATACACTCAGAGTGTATTAGTGTAACTCTATGGTCAAGACAGACCATGTTAAATTACACTACAACCATGCCAATGGTTTGTCCAAGACCATCTACGTTGTGAGCCTCTTCTTATACTCTACAAGGGGCTGATAACATGATCTTCTGTGTGACACCACACACCATGTTATCTATAGTGTAAAGTACTAGACAACATGCACACACATATATACAGATATAAAATGCAATCATAATCATGTGATTCTTATTCCAAAATGTAGATGTTTATACAAAAGGCTAAGCTCGTAGTATATATCCTCACAAGAAGACGGTTCTAAACTCTAGGAAAGTGTTTATCAAACCTTGGGGCAGTCTTTGGAACCATCTCTGGGCGGCCCCTGACAAGTTGTTCAGGAACATCTGGCACTTCACACCATCTATGTATTGGTGTAGGAGGGTTGCGTTCTTGAACTTGTTGTAACTTGGATGGCTAAAGAGGGGGGGAGGGTGAATATAGCCAGACACAAAACTTCTTCACTTCTTGTATTTCTCTGCACTTAGGGTTAGACAGCGCACAGCGGAAGCAATAAAAAACAGAGATGCAGAAACAAAAACAAACCTAATACGCTAACAAGAGGACATACAAGGTTCGGGGATAACTTGCCCCTACTCCTTGGCGTGCTCGTAAGGTGGGCGATCCCTTGATCGTCGACAGATCAAGCCTCGAAAAATCCGGATAGATGAATCCTCCTTCTCGATGAAGTAACCTCTCCACACAAATAGTCTCAAGAGTGTATGGAATGAAAAGCACAGAGACAATACACACTTACAGAGCACTTAGGACAAAAAGAACATAAGCAAACTCCTCACCGAGCTCCACTCAGCACAGATCTCACGGAAGAACTCCCTCTTTGTGTTTTCTTGCTGATGGACTCGCCAAGCTCCTTGTTTCTTCTTCCAAGTGCTCACGATTCACAGTTGCTTGCTTAATGAGATGATCAAAGTTGTCGCAAGAGCTTTTTCTTTTGACTCAGAGTGATTGCTAAGGATGGATCAAGTGTTGCTGCTCATCGAGAACTCTTTTCTCTTCATCGCCAGCCCACACTTAACCTAGCTGCCCAAACGCCAGGTCACAGACGCTCCACTCAGCTCCCAGCTGCCTACCTGCAACTGCCCAGCTATCTCTGACCTCCTCTGGACTCACTGAACTCTCCTCAGTCGAGCCCCAGCCCCAGGTCAGCTTCCAGCCGTTGCCAGCAGCGCCCGTTGCAACCTGCGATTGAAACCTGCCAAACCTGCTCAACGTAAAGCCTCCCATTGACCCTCCTTGAGTGTTTGAATCCATCCATGTAAAGCCTACACACTTCAACAGAAGCTTAGCAAATCATATCAAACATAATCAGCAATGTATCAGAGAATCGACAGAGAAAACAGTCACGACCAGAGCTTCTGACAGCGTATTTGAATTAAAGTTCTGCTCCTGATCGGTCCCCAGACCGATCAGGGAGGACCCTGATCGGTCACCAGACCGATCCAGCAGTCTGTTGCACACTCCAAATCGGTCCCCAGACCTATCCAGCATTCCGCTGCATACTCCAGATCGATCCCCAGACCAATCAGGCTATGGCCTGATCGGTCACTAGACCGATCAGGACATGCTCAGACCGATCAAGATCCACCTTGATCGGTCATAGTGAGGAACTCGCGATATTTGATCGTTCACCAGAACGATCCGAACAGTATACCTGATCGGTCACCAGACCGATCAGGAGTCGATCAGTAAGGTTTGCAAAAGTCACCGTATGTTCCCTGATCGGTCACCAGACCGATCAGACATCGCTGGATCGGTCACCAGACCGATCCACGAGGGAACTCCGTGCCAACTTCCCTGATCGGTCACTAGACCGGTCCAGGCAAGGCCAAACCCACTCTAAGTCAAGAGAACTGGCTCCCAGCCTCCCCTGACTCGTGCTCAGTTCTCCGGACCAAGACTCCATGCCCAGTTTCACTCACCGGGACTTCAACCTAGCCCTCCAAGCTAGGACCTGGCTTCACTCACTAGGGTTTCGGTCACCTGACTTCACTCACCAGGACCCGACTTCACTCACCGGGATTTCAACCTAGCTTCACTCACTAGGATTTCAATCACCTGGCTTCACTCACCAGGACCCGGCTTCACTCACCGGGATTTCAACCTAGCTTCACTCACTAGGATTTCCATCACCTGGCTTCACACACCAGGACCCAGCTTCACTCACCGAAATTTCAATCACCTAGCCCTCCAAGCTAGGACCTGACCCTCCAAGCCAAGACTTTTCACACCTAGCCCTCCAAGCTAGGATTTTTCCCCACCTAACCCTCCAAGTTAGGATTTTTCTATGCCTAACCCTCCAAGTCAGGGCTTTTCACACCTAGCCCTCCAAGCTAGGATTTTTTCCACCTAACCCTCCAAGTTAGGATTTTTCCATGCCTAACCTTCCAAGTTAGGACTTTTCACACTTAGCCCTCCAAGCTAGGATTTTTCCCCACCTAACCCTCCAAGTTAGGATTTTTCCATGCCTAACCCTCCAAGTTAGGACTTTTCACACCTAGCCCTCCAAGCTAGGATTTTTCCCACCTAACCCTCCAAGTTTGGATTTTTCCATGCCTAACCCTCCAAGTTAGGACTTTTCACACTTAGCCCTCCAAGCTAGGATTTCGTGCCCAGTCCCCGACTAGGACTTAATCCCAATTCGTTCAACCAAACTTAAATTAAAACTTAAATCGTTGTCAACACCAAAACAACAATCAGGGTCAGACTGCATCAACAATCTCCCCCTTTTTGTTGTTTGACAACCCGATTTAAGTTTAGACATTAATGATCAATTGAAGGCAGTTCAATTATCGTAAGGGAATCAAAATCGTCTCCCTACAATAACCCTAAACTTAATCAACCATTTTCTCCCCCTTTGTCAAACATCGAAAAGGGTATGGTTATTAAGTTTGAACACACCTCCCCGTCAAACACGGGTCTCTCCCCAAACCCAAAATAATCAAAGGTAAACTTTTGAATTCCATATGAAAGGCATATACCATAAATGTATTGTGACAACAATGTATATGCATCATACGTCAATAAGTGTGAATTGCACATGAAAACATATACAGCAATATATCATGGTCAAACATGTATATGTTTCATATGACAAGTAAGGAATACAGCTGTATCGGTCACATAATCCTGATCGGTCTCTGTGACCGATCAGGTTCGTTGATTATTTGATATAGAAATATTTCTGATTAGTCTAGGGACCAATCAGATTTCAGAAAAATTCCTGAAACTCTGATATGCTCCTGACCAGACTGCATTAACAATTTGCATTCCACAACAGGGGTGTAGACTCTATTGAGATTCGACATTTCAGAAAAATTTCTGAAACACGACATTAAGAGCAAGAGTCATGACTCAACAAACCCTTTCTTATGAATTTGAACATTCCAACATAAGTTTGTATCAAATCAATATTAAGTTTTGTTCCAAGTATGAGTAACCCAACCTCATTCTAACACTTGATGTTTCAGAAAAATTTCTGAGGATCAAGGGTCTTAAAAATTCCTACCCATATCTTATTACTCGAACAAATTTGTACAAACTTGTAATCCCTTAGTACCAGGTCTGTACCAATGTGTGATCAAGTATGTTCCAATTGTAATCGGATTGTATCATGTTTGTTTGTAGTATGATCATTAAACTGATACAATTCGACGAGAGGAGATCGGACTGAGGAGTTTGACCCAATCAGGGAATTTCCCTGATTTGATCGGTCTGATCGGTCACTAGACCGATCAGGATGAGTCTTGATCGGTCGGTGGACTGATCAGGTCTGATATAGAAGGTTTTCTAAAACTGATCAGTTTCAGAAACAAGTTTGCTTCAACTCTAAACCCTTTCCCAAACCCTAATTCAATTAGATTCAATCCCATTTGTCCTAAAGGGTTTCACTTAACCAAAAGTCATTCCTCAAATCAAAATATGATACTAATTTTCAATACATGCTTATATCAACATATTATCAACACATGATTAGATTTCCAAATTTCGATCAATTTGCATGTCTATAATATGTTTGTTCCAACTAATTGAAATCAAATTTGTATTAAAAGCCTATTCCCCAAGTTGTCCATAAATACAAGGTTTAAATCATGATTCAAAGAAAACCCTATGTCAGTGAGTTTTGAAACTCATGCTATTTGTTTGGTGATGCCTTGTGAAATTCTTATAATGATCATCATAAAGCATGTGTTCATCTTGTTCTTAAACAAACTCAGCATGTCATAGATTAATGTTAATAACCCAAACAATAAGATCATGGCATACAAGAAAATTTTGGCTTGCTTGAATCAAATTAGCATCAATATATGAGTAAATTCCAAAACATGCTCTTATCAAGGGAGTATCAACATATGATCAAATTTCTAAATTTTGATCAGTTTAATGTATGTATATAATATGTTTGCTTCAACTACTCAACTCCATACTTGTTCTTTAGCATGCATCCATGTTCTATGACACACATAGGAAGATTTTTGCTTACTAGATCATGTTCATGTTTGTTCCAAACAATTTTGATAATCCAAGTTACTCTTAGGTTTTGAACAACTAAGTCATAAACCTTAAGTTCATGTTCTTTGTCTAATGATGTATGGTGAAGTGTTCATAGTGATTTTTAAATCAATATTAATTCATGTGTTCATACTTGTTCAATAGCATGCCTTCATGTTCTATAACACACACAAGAAAATCATGGCATACTCGAACATGTTCACCAAACAAAACACCTTAAACTTGAGGTAAGACATATCATAAACCATAACTTGCAGGAAAACATAAATTGCAACAAGAAAAACTTATTATCCTAAGTAATTCATGGCAAGAGCAAGTTATGTGTTAATCTAAACCATCCATATGAATTTGATGAAATGGTAAGCACATTCCTAACTAGGAATGACTATATATTTGGAGCACCAAATATCAACCACCAATGTTGATAGATGCTCCCCCTCAAAACAAGCTATACAATTCGAAATATGAAAGTTTTAGGTACCCAAATTTTGAGACCTAATGAACCTTTAAGTAAAGACTTTGGCACCCATGCCTTAGTCAATTTCTTTCTACCTTTTTGAACCCTAGAATCATTTTGTGCTCTAAATTGGGTCCTTGACATTAATGACACAAAGGATGGTTCCTTAGGTCGGTAACCTATACCGGCCTTGTTGTAAACCGCCCTTTGGGAGTTTAGGATCATGTCTAGGGTTTTAGAGCTAGTTGAGAATTTCTCAAGAACACTCTTGAGTTTCTCAACTTCACTCTTCAAAGAGTTGTTCTCATCTTCTAACATTTCTACATGCAAATCATCAATATCCTCATCCTTAGAGGATTTCAATTTTTCTACTTCTAATTTTAAATATTTAACTTTGGCCTTAGATTTCTTAAGCATGTTTGTCATGCAAGCTATTGTTCTATAGAACTTATCTAACTCGGGAGAGATTACCTCTTCATCATCCGAAGATGATGAAGGCGCGGTTGAGGAGCTTCTTGATTCGTTGTCACTCTCCTCAGTTGATTCTTCTAAGGCCATGAAGGTCATATGGCAGTGAGTGCTCTCTCCTCAGTTGTCACTTAGGACAAAAAGAACA
>JAGFNQ010000943.1:493933-515344 GCA_024364735.1 Boesenbergia rotunda
AACGGAAAGCCTCCCATTGACCCACCTTGAGTGTTTGAATCCATCCCTGTAAAGCCTACACACTTCAACAGAAGCTTAGTAAATCATATCAAACATAATCAGCAATGTATCAGAGAATCGGTAGAAAAAACAGTCGCGATCAGAGCTTCTGACAATGTATTTGAATTAAAGTTCTGCTCCTGATCGGTCACCAGACCGATCCAGCAGTCTGTTGCACACTCCAAATCGGTCCCCAGACCTATCCAGCATTCTGCTGCATACTCCAGATTGATCCCCAGACCAATCAGGCTGTGGCCTGATCGGTCACCAGACCGATCAGGACATGCTCAGACCGATCAGGACCCTCCTTGATCGGTCATAGTGAGAAACTCGCGACATTTGATCGTTCACCAGAACGATCCGAACAGTATACCTGATCGGTCACCAGACCGATCAGGAGTCGATCAGTAAGGTTTGCAAAAGTCACCGTATGTTCCCTGATCGGTCACCAGACCGATCAGACATCGCTGGATCGGTCACCAGACCGATCCACGAGGGAACTCTGTGCCAACTTCCCTGATCGGTCACTAGACCGGTCCAGGCAAGGCCAAACCCACTCTAAGTCAAGAGAACTGGCTCCCAGCCTCCCCTGACTCGTGCTCAGTTCTCCGGACCAAGACTCCATGCCCAGTTTCACTCACCGGGACTTCAACCTAGCCCTCCAAGCTAGGACCTGGCTTTACTCACCAGGGTTTCGGTCACCCGGCTTCACTCACCAGGACCCGGCTTCACTCATCGGGATTTCAACCTAGCTTCACTCACTAGGATTTCAATCACCTGGCTTCACTCACCAGGACCCGACTTCACTCACCGGGATTTCAACCTAGCTTCACTCACTAGGATTTCCATCACCTGGCTTCACTCACCAGGACCTGGCTTCACTCACCGGGATTTCAATCACCTAGCCCTCCAAGCTAGGACCTGACCCTCCAAGCCAGGACTTTTCACACCTAGCCCTCCAAGCTAGGATTTTTCCCCACCTAACCCTCCAAGTTAGGATTTTTCCATGCCTAACCTTCCAAGTTAGGACTTTTCACACCTAGCCCTCCAAGCTAGGATTTTTTCCACCTAACCCTCCAAGTTAAAATTTTTCCATGCCTAATCCTTCAAGTTAGGACTTTTCACACCTAGCCCTCCAAGCTAGGATTTCATTCCCAGTACCCGACTAGGACTTAATCCCAATTCGTTCAACCAAACTTAAATCAAAACTTAAATCATTGTCAACACCAAAACAACAATCAGGGTCAGACTGCATCAACAGAACTTGCAGATGTGATCCTCCGGATCTGTCTTCCCATCGTAGTCAGCAATTCCTAGACCACGAAATTACTTGGGCATGGGGTCCACTACGATTTCTGGAGAAAAAGGGGTAGATGGAGACTTCGTCAGGGCCTTGGAGGTTTCGACCTTCCTCGGTCCTTCTTCCTGCCTTAGAGACTTGGAGGCGATGGAGTGTGGCCTCTCTAGGTCTCCCAAAGAATCTTGCCGGGGTGTTGGAGTTGTCATTGCCGATCCCGCCGGTGGAGAGACTGATCTTCGATTTCGGTGGTGCGATGTAGACATCCTTGGGATTTCGCCTTGCACCGAAGCTACTCGTCGTGAGACGACTTGCTTGATCTAGTGTTGTTCTAGCGCTCCTTTGACGGCGTTGGCGACTAGGTGATTCAACTCCTCCCTCATCAAGATGATGGGTTGTCCCTCTGGATCTGCCATCATGGTGCTCCTTCAGGCGCTTTGATTGTTTCCCACAGACGGCGCCAAACTTGTTCCGGAAGGGAACGACGCGGATGACGAGTCACCAAAACGCAGCCCACGAAGACGGTGACGGGGAGAAGATGCTCACACACTGCGAGATAAATACGAGCGTTAATGAGAACATACCGGAAGGTTTTCCGGCGGAGCCAACTCCGACGCTTAAGTCAAAATTCTTATCTCTTTTTAAGAGGACAACGAGGAATCAGAATTTTGCTGAAATTCGGAAAGCATTTTTTTCTTACCTGGATGCCGAAACACCTTATATACCTAAGGTTTCGGTCACACATGTCCCCACGTTCTGCTCCACGTTCCCTAATCGGTTACTTGATATCTTTTGGTAACGACCACTGCAATCATTAAAGCCTTAATTGTCTGAAATTTCCTTTTGGTAACGGCCACTGCGATTACTCCTTTATGAAAGCATATTTTTCCTTGTTGAAGAATAGTTCAAGAAATATATTTACAAAATTTTGTAATTTTTCAAATTTTTTGAAATTTTTCCTCTTTTCTGGAATTTAGCTCAACAGAATAAACTTTAGAACAGTTCTGTGCCAGTCGATTGCATTAGAGGAGTAATCGACTGGTAACTCTGTGGGGTTTGTTCGGTAAGGTCAGTCGACTAATATCTGTCTTAGTCGACTGTCACCTTAGTTTACTGATTTCTGACTATTTTTCAGAATTTGAAACTTTGTTTTACCTTGATGTCATAGGATTAGAATTGATTGGTATAATATTTTTGATGGTATCAAAGGGGGAGAAATGGTAGGTTTAAGTTGGAACATTGGTTTAACCTATTTTTATGCTAAATTTGAAAATTATGTGATAAAGCATAGATTAAGGGGGAGCATGGATGTTTTTATGTTTCATGTTATACTATGCTTTGTATTTTCAAATTGCTATTTATGTCTAACTTAAACATATTATCACACATCAAAAAGGGGGAGATTGTTGGTGCAATCGACCCAAGTTTGATCGGTACGATCATGGGTTTTGTTGTGTGTGTCAATATGATTAAGTTAGGTTTTCATATTGGTTTGATGTGTGTTTGAGTCATGCAGGACTTGGTGGAACACACATATGTGAGATCTCATCCTACTGCTCGGGTCCTTGAGTTGGTGAAAGATGGTGCATTCGAGGGACAGCCGGACGAGGAGTAACGGAGTAGAGCCGAAGGAAGTAGACTTCAAGGTATACACGAAGGATGACATCGGGACAGGCTGAGGGATAAGATGCATCTAAGGGACGAGAGCCAAAGGAAGAGAGCTTCAAAGGACGATTCCGGAGAGGATAAGTATGAGTGTGTAATAGGAGCAGTCGACTGATAGGGACACTAGTCAACTGATCCTTCTGTGAGTCTCGAACAGTAAGAGTAGTCGATTGGTCTGGGAACCAATCGATTGGTTTGATCGAAATGTAGCCGTTGGCTGAGCACCAGTCGATTGGGGTTGACATTAATCGACTGGTGTCGGGGTTGAACTATTTTGTTAATGTTAGAATATCCTAAATATTAGGGATAAGTATTGATTTATTATCCTAAATATTAGGGATAAGTATTGATAGGATTTGATTTATTCCTTTGAAAATGTCCTAGTTTTTGTATATAAATAGGGCTAATCTTTGTATCTCTTGTATCACATAATAATTATCAAATAACATGGTATCAGAGCGTTAGGGTTTCATATTCGCGATTCCTTCTCACGGCGCGGCTTCTCTCGACACACGTTCTTCTCCCGAACGCGTCTCCTGCCGTGCGTCTTCTCCCGAACGCGATTCCTTCTCACTGCGCGATTCCTTCTCACGGCGCGTTCTTCTCCCGTGCGTCTTCCTCGCATCGGCTGCCCCGCGCACAACATCCGCCGCCGCCTTCGATCTCGCTCGCGACCTGGGAGCGAGATCCTGCCCACGGGTCGCCACTGCCCCGCGCACAGCATCAGCGAGCCGGATCTCCTGCCGCTCGCGCACGCCACCGCCCTCGACTGCCGTTCACGCACATCTGCGCCTCTCGGCTACTCGCGCACGCACGTCGTTGCCCTCGCCTATCACTGAATCTCTTCCCTTGAACGCTCCTTGCTCCGGCGTCCTTGATCCGAGATCCGGGTTTCTCCTTCCGTCCTCGGATTCCCTCGTCGTCACCACCGACATACTGCTACTCCACGCAACTCCTGGCATCAGTCCTGTGGTCGTTCAGATCCCCGTGGAGGAGCACCAGCCGTGCAATTTTTTCTTGGAGGAGAACTGATTTAATTTGTCATGGCTACCTCCGGCACTACGAAACCGGATCTTTCAATTTTTACCAACCACGTCACGGCACCGCTATCGTCGGAGTTGTTGGATGGTAAGAATTATTCCTCTTGGTCCTCTCACATTAAACTCTGGCTTGTTGGACAGGGTTATGAGGCACATCTCACCCAAACTGAGGAGGATATTCAAGTCACAGATCGTCCTTTATGGAAAAAGGTTGATGCTCAATTGTGTTGTATTATCCGGGCTACTATTCATCCATCTCTTAGGGATGTCTTCCGCACTCATATCACCTGCAAGGATGTTTGGATACAGGCTCAACAACTGTTTACAAACACTTCTCGGCGACTTTATCAAGTTTGTGAAGACCTCATGAATATCCTTAGTACCCGTCAGATCGAAGATTCTATGTCAACTTATCTGGGATCAGTCTCTAGCCTTCTATGCGAGTTCAATGACCTGCTCCCACCTGCGGCCACTCCTGTTGCAGAGCTTGAAAATCGGAAGAAATTTTTTATGTCTCTGGCCTTATATGGTCTGCCCACAGATTACTCTCATATTCGTGATCAAATCCTAGGCAACCCCATAGAGGCCACCATGGACTCTACCTGGGCGACTCTCCTCCGTGTCCCAGCCAAAATCTCAGCAACTCCATCTTCTGTTCCTGTTGACTCTTCGGCTTTGGTTTCTCGGAACAATAACAAACCTCCACCTCGTAAGGGTGGCAAAGGACGTCCTTGGTGTGATCATTGTCACCGACCAGGACACACGATTGATAAATGTTGGAGTCTCCATGGTCGACCTCCGCGTGCTGCTCAGATCGCCCAAAGTCCTGTCACTTCTTCAGCTTCCACTTCACAACTAACTCCGGCTCCGACTCCACAGCCTTCCTATGATGACTTTCTGAAATGGTATGAGGATCGACGGGATTCTAATTCCCTTGCTGTCGTTACACAAGCTGGTAATTCCTTTGCTGGCATATCTCGCTCTTCGAGTCCTTGGGTACTTGACTCTGGGGCCACCGATCATATCACCGGTAATAGATCTCTTTTTTCCTCGTTATCTACTTCCGGTTATTTACCCTTTGTCACCATGGCAAATGGTTCTCAAACTCAGTCCCAAGGTGTTGGTAGTGTTCATTCTTCTCCATCTCTTCCCATTAAGAATGTTCTTTATGTCCCTGGTGCTCCCTTTAATTTATTATCAATAAGTCAGCTTACTCGGTCTCTTGATTGTGTCATCTCGTTTACTAAATCCTCTGTTTCATTGCAGGACCGGAATACGGGAGGATGATTGGCTTCGGATGTGAGGCTCATGGTCTATATCGACTTCACCAAAACTCTTTCATTGGTACAACGGCGGCATCTCCACTTGTGATTCATGCTCAGTTAGGACATCCTGGTCTCGATAAGTTAAAACAATTACATCCTAGTCTATCTCACTTAAAGTCTTTATCTTGTGAGTCATGTCAGTTAGGTAAGCATGTACATAGTTCGTTTTCTCCTCGCATTATAAATCGGGCTACGTCTCCCTTTGCTTTGGTTCATTCCGATATTTGGGGTCCAAGTCGTGTTACCTCTACATTGGGGTCACGATATTTTGTTACTTTTATAGACGATTTCTCCCGTTGTTCTTGGTTATATCTGATGAAGGATCGATCCGAACTATTTTCTATTTTCCAATCTTTTTTTAATGAAATAAAAACACAATTTGGTATCCCTCTCCGATCCTTGCAGAGTGATAATGCACGTGAGTATCTATCTACTCCGTTTCAGACCTTCTTGGCAACTCACGGCATATTACATCGGAAGTCTTGTCCTCATACTCCTCAACAGAATGGAGTTGCAGAACGCAAAAATCGTCATCTTCTAGAGACCACCCGGGCTCTTCTCCACCACTCTCATGTTCCTCTACGGTTTTGGGGAGAAGCCGTACTTACTGCATGTTATCTTATCAATCGCATGCCTTCCTCTACTTTACAGGGTCAAATACCTTATCATATACTGTATCCAAATCAATCCCTTCATCCTTTACCACCTAGGGTCTTTGGTTCTACATGTTTTGCTCATGCTCTTGATCCTGGAATTGATAAACTCTCTCCTCGGTCGCATAAATGTGTTTTCCTTGGGTACCCACGGTCTCAGAAAGGGTACAAGTGTTATTCCCCTACTCTCCGTCGGTATTTCATCTCTGCTGATGTCACATTCTTTGATTCGGTTCCTTTCTTTGGGCCTTCAGAATCGTCTTCCGAGTTTCCTTCTTCTGTGCCTGTATCAGTCTTTTATCCTCCGGAGGACTCTCTATCACCTCCAGCTCCAATTTCTCCTCCGTTGCAGGTTTATCAGCGTCGTCCTAAGCCAGCTTTGCCGCCAGCCATGGGATCATCTCTGGAGCCAGATCCTACACCCCTTCCTCCGGTCGAGTCGTCTGAATCTGATGTTCCCATTGCACTTCGGAAAGGTATACGTTCCACTCGTAATCCCTCTCCACATTATGTATCTATGAGTTACCATCGTCTTTCTCCTTCCTATTATTCTTGTCTTTCCTCTTTGTCGTCTGTTTCTGTTCCGAAGAATGCAGGAGATGCATTTGCCCACCCGGGATGGAAACAGACTATGCTGGACGAAATAAGTGCTTTACGGAGCTGTGGGACTTGGGACCTCGTTCCTCTACCACCAGGAAAGTCAGTTGTTGGTTGTCGATGGATATATACGGTGAAGATTGGTCCAGACGGAATGGTTGATCGACTTAAAGCTCGTCTCGTTGCTAAAGGTTATAATCAGGTCTTCGGATTGGATTATGAGGACACGTTTTCTCCTGTTGCCAAGATGTCTTCTATACGCTTACTCATGTCCATTGCTGCGATTCAACACTGGCCTCTATATCAGTTGGACATCAAGAATGCATTCTTACATGGTGACCTGTTCGAAGAAGTCTACATGGAGCAACCTCCGTGTTTTGTTGCTCAGGAGGAGTCTTCTGGTCTTGTGTGCCGCTTGCGAAAATCTTTATATGGTCTCAAACAGTCACCCAGAGCATGGTTCGGTAGATTCAGTATTGTAATTCAACAGTTTGGTATGACTCGAAGCAATGCTGAGCATTCTGTCTTTTATCGCCACTCATCTACTGGTTGCATCTACCTAGTGGTTTATGTTGATGATATTGTCATCACGGGTAGTGATCATCTTGGGATCTCACAAGTGAAACAACATCTTTTCAAACATTTTTAGACAAAGGATCTCGGCAGACTCAAATATTTCTTGGGGATAGAAGTAGCACAGTCCAGAAATGGGATCATTATATCCCAAAGAAAGTATGCAATGGATATTCTAGAAGAAACAAAAATGTTAAACTCAAAGACAGTTGACAACCCTATGGATCCTAATATCAAGCTCTTGCCAAATCAGGGGGAGCCTCTACCAGATCCTGAACGATACAGGCGATTAGTAGGGAGACTATGTTATCTTACTGTTACTCGTCCAGATATCTCATTCGCAGTAAGTGTAGTAAGTCAGTTTCTCATCTCTCCATGTAAAGAACATTGGGATGCTATAATTCACATTGTTCGATATATCAGAGGCGCTCCAGGAAAGGGTCTTTTGTACGAAGACAAAGGACATACTCGAATCATAGGATATTCTGATGCAGATTGGGTAAGATCTCCCAGTGATAGGAGATCTACTTCTGGTTTTTGTATATTTATCGGAAGTAACCTTATTTCTTGGAAAAGCAAAAAGCAGAATGTTGTGGCAAGATTCAGTGCAGAGGCAGAATATCGAGCTATGGCTATAGCCAGTCAAGAGCTTATATGGCTTAAACAGCTGCTCCTGGAGTTGAAGTTTGGAGATGTCACACAAATGTCACTTATATGTGATAACCAGGCCGCCATGCATATCGCTTCAAATCCAGTTTTTCATGAGAGGACAAAGCATATTGAAGTCGACTGTCACTTCGTCAGAGAGAAAGTCATATCTGGAGAAATATCTACTAGTTTTGTTAACTCACATGATCAGCTAGCAGATATATTTACTAAGTCACTGAGAGGTTCTCGAATTGACTACATATATAACAAGCTAGGTGCATATAATTTATATGCTCTAGCTTGAGGGGGAGTGTTAGAATATCCTAAATATTAGGGATAAATATTGATAGGATTTTATTTATTCCTTTGAAAAGGTCCTAGTTTTTGTATATAAATAGGGCTAATCTTTGTATCTCTTGTATCACATAATAATTATCAAATAACAGTTAACAACTCTTTTCTCTATTTAAAGGGAAGCTTTGAGACTTAAGATAGGTTAGAGATTCTGTGATAAACTTTCTTAATCAAGTGCTCAAAGCTTCCAAGTCTACTCACTTCCTCTAACCCTAATTCTCATATTATAAAGGGAAGAGAGACATTGTGAAAGGTTGTTCTCCACTGAGAAGGAGAAAGCTTAGCCGGTGATTGTTGGGAACTAATCCACCGATAGATTGAGGGTTTGTCCGCCTCAAGGACACGCCATGGTATAGGGGTAAGCAATCTCCGAACCACGTAAAAGGTTAAGTGTTAGCATTGTTCTTATTATTGGAGATAAACTTGATTGTGGATAAAGATTAATTTGTAGATAAAATAAAGTTAGTGGATAGGGATAGAATTTGATGACTTGGTAAATCATGGATAGATAAGGTATAATTATAGATAGGGATAAAGTTTCATGGAAAAATAAAAAGTATCAAGATTCAATGTATGTGGAGTTGGTGTTTATCCACTAAAGCCTATAAATATGTAATCCTTTGATGAATGAATGCAAGTTGAGTTAATTCAGTTTTTCTTATTCTCTCCTCTTCCACCAGAGTGAAACTCCTCTTCCATCATTTTTTCTTTTAACATTTATTTGTTCAATTTTCATATCCGCTAGCACAACTAACCGTGTAGGAAGAACAAACGATTTGGATGAGAAACTATTTACTCCCTCTAATCGGGTCATCGATCTCGTACACTAAGAACACAATGAGTTAGGTTTAATTGTACTCTTATAGAAAATATAGTCTTCCACATGCAAAATCTATTATCAACATGTTTAAAATTTGTTGTAGTGCCAGCATTTGACATCACATACATGGCATGCTTATCCAATATGATTGTGATGGTGTCAGCTGATGAACCTGTAAACCTCTTGATGTGGAGCCCATAAGAATTGGATTTTGATCACTATGGAGGATGGTTCTATTGGAGGTTTCGATCCTTGAGTGGGCTTCTTGATAAGCAGCTCAAAGGTAACTTATTTTCAACAAATTAACGAACTTTTTAATCTCTTGGAGTTGAGCTTGAACTTTTTAATCTGTTGATCTGAAATTTGGTTTTCATTACAGGCATGGTCAATGGTTTTGATAGATATACATCGACCATGGATCATCTATGAACCAAACTGAAATGTTGTGGAATTGGAAGTGAGTGAAATGGTGTCAGTCTTCACTTCCTATTGTGGCTAGCCAAACATATTCAATAGATTTTTAAATTACCTATATGAGTTAGTATAATGAGATATTTGTAAACTATTATGTACTATCACTATCAGTTAATGAGTATTATGATCCCGGCCTTGCCCCACAAGCCAGCTTGGCGCCACGAGAGCCTGGTAGACAGGTCAACTGCCTTATCAGCAAACAGGGCCCCGCGCCCAGAGACCCTTTCGAAGGGAAACGGGGAGGCATGTCCATCAGATCGTCCGAAAAGGCGACCGGGCCCCCTCCCAGCCAGCCGGCTCCGCGAAAGCCCCAGTCACGCACACTGGTTCACCCCGACCCAGGACAGGGTTTAGCACACTCGGTAAGGTCAGGTCTCGTGATAACCCCCAGGGCGTACCCTGCGCTCCCTTTTCTCTCCCCGCCAGTCGGACGCGTAGCGGCCCACGCTCCCTGGTCTATACCCGACTCGGTCCCCGACACATGGACCTGCCAGTCGGCGCTCGAGGTACGGGTTGCCCCGCCCACGCACCCCTTCACATCCTTACTTCCGGGGTACGACCCTGTTAACGGAGGTTCCTCACGCTTCACCTACCGACTGACATCTCCACGCGGCCATCCCGCGCATCCAGTACTCTCGTACTGCGCTTCCAGTACCCTCGTACTGCACACCCACTACTCACGTACTGCCGGAGCACCCCGCGCCATGCCGCGCCTCTCCTCTGTGCTCCATGCGGGCTGACAGTTATCACACCCCGGTCCCACCTGAGCGGACAAGGGTTGTCAGCTCCCCCGGTTATAAAAGCTCGGCACTCCCCCTACCGAAGGTACGCGCGCGCGTGTTCTTGCATCCCTTGCCTTATCTCCATTCAGTTTCCGCTCATCTGTGCTCGGGATTGACTTGATCGTCGGAGTGCCTGACCGGGGATTCCCCCGGCGGGTTTGCTGACAGTCCCTATTTTGCAGGAGCGAGGCGAGGCGCGACCGACAACCGGCCACCTCATCGGCTCGCGGCTCGCGGCTCCCGGGAGGCCCGTCCGACCCGTTGGGCTGCCACTCCACTCCGCGACAGGATCATATTACCTTGCTTTCATCATTATTGTTGCATACCGGAGAGTTGTATTCATATTATCTTTTCAAGAGTAATTCTAAGTTCAAGCTTATTCTTATTGTTACATATCAAAGTTCAAGAATATTGAAGGCGTCTAATTTTGTGATTGGATGAATTATGATAATATCTAAATTTTAAATTTAAATTATATATTTTAAATAAATATTAATGATAATTGTATGATATTTTAATTGCAACGTACATTGCGCGCTGTGTGTGTTATTAATCGTAGCATGCGGCGTGCGCTGCGAGTGCTCTTAACTACAGCACGCGGCGTGCATTGTTGATGTCTTATGCCTTTTAACAATTTGTAATTGTGCAGTGTGCGAAGTGCGCTGCGGATAACATAATTGCACACTACAGAAAGTCAAAGTTGTTGTAGTGGTAGCAGCTGTTCGATACTAGCTGCTACAACGCTGTAATAGTTTCTGTCCAATAACTGCTATAAAATGGAATATACTTTCACATTGTATCAGCTACTCTCGACTAGCTGCTACAACGTAGTAGCAACTACTGTTGGATAGCTGGTACAATGTGTATCAGCTATTTATCAAAAAGGTAATTGAACAATTATACAAAAGTTGTTACACATTATAGCAGCTACTAGTTAAGTAGTTGCTATAATGTGTATAAGCAAAGCTATTATGGAGTAGCTGCTAGCAAGCTACTGTCGCTTTCACATTGTAGCAGAGTACTTTGTAACAGCTACTCTGCTACAACGTGTAGTAGGAGAGCTACTTTCTATTAAATATGGTAATTTCTGAGAGTTTAAATGCGAAAAAGAACTATAAGTTGAGGGCTTAATTTGAATTATCCGGATTTAGAGGACCTTTTTTGCAAAGTCTCCTTAAAAACTTATAAACCCAATTTTATTTCTCCTCTTCCTCCCCCCTTCCCCAACTGTACAGACCCATCATCGCGCAACCTCCTTGGTGGTTTCTTCCTCGTCGCGAAGAAGCCAACACTGCAACCCTCTCTTTCGCGCGATCTCTTTCCCTTCTACTTTCCCCAATTGATCGAGCGTCGCGGCCCTTCACTTTGATCCCTCTGTTCTCCTCGCGGTTGGCGCACCTAGTGTCGCTAATCGCTGCTCCAGGCGCCAGGGACGACGAGCTTCCCTCCCTCTCGCTGGTCGACCATATTAAGGTAAGGTTTGGAAATGTTTGTTCTTAATTTTGTAATGGTAATTGCCTAAACTTGTCATGAGAGATTTGGGCAGCGGATTGGGGCAGAGGCATAAGGTTAGGTAAGCCTTTTCCTTTGGTTGTTCCAATCGGATTGATGATTTAGTGGCGAATTGTTTTTGATCCACGATCTTCTACGCTTTGCTATGTATTACATATGGTTTTTGGGTTGGGATTTCTGCGTTACGAAGACTTGTAGAAAACCTTGATTAGAGCAAAGGGCTTTAGATGAATCTATGTTATTTTGGATTAGTATCAGTTTTGGTTGGACTTTGATTTTTGTGTTTTAAATTCAGTATGTGGAGTTTCCATTTGCCATGAACCTTAGTATTATGTAGGATTTTTCTGAAATAAAAAATAGATTGTTAGCTGATAAATTAGGTTATAGTTTCTTGGAGCTCTAGAGATTTGCCATGAGCTAACCGGGGATGATGTGGTGTTAGCAAGGTTCTTAGATGAGTTTGTTGTTGTTTGGAAAAAGCGTTGGATTTGTTCTCTTGATTTTAAGGGCTTGGTTGGCCTGGGTTGGATTGTTGCCATGAGCAATTAAGTTGGTGTTCTGTTTTGGAAAGACGCAGTCTACCTTTTTTTTCTTATTTTGGCTAGGATATGTTGAGATGCATAGGAAATTAAATATAATTTTTTTATAATTCAATTTAATTAAGGATTAATTAATAATTAAGGGTTAATTAAAGGACGTAATAAATTAGGACAGACCTAATTAATTAGCATAGCTTGTTTAGCTAAATACCGTATATTATTGTAGCTAAACACTATTTTTTAATACAGGACATTGACTGATTGAATTTTGGATACCTGGATGGAGGTTCTTTTCACTTACGGACTTCTACTAGCGGGTACCTGCTGACTTATCTTTGTAGATATTGTCAAGTTTCTATGCATGATTTTTTTATGGATAGTAGTAATATTTACTTTTATCTGTCTTTTATTTATCCTGCTTGATACTTACTGCTTGACCCTTTGACATACTCAAAGTTTATTTTCAATACAGTCTCTATATTTGATACGCTTATTCTGTTAGAGTACGTGTGCATAGGAAGATTTGCATGTCATATACTTGATATTTATTGATACCTAGCATTATTGCATGCCTAGTCTGTTATTTGTAGGTCATGATTTATGTTTTGTGCATGCCATATTGAGGTTTGCTTGATAGGAGTTGCGTGTGTTAGCTCATGCACCATCTTTGCATTATTACATAACTGACAATCCTTAGCTCCTTTGTGGTTGAGACAGATCATCAGTCATATCAGGATCTACACACACTGTCACTCATGAATTAGTGGTACTATCAGGAGGATATGTGCAGTTGTCCTATCAAGACTTCGTTTGGCCGCTCATAGGTAGTGGTATCCACAACATGGTAGTAGACAGGGATCCCTCATCTTTCCCTTGAAATGAAGAGATGAGAGCGGTGTTCCCCCATATGATTTGGGATAGGATGAGTGTGTCCTCCGCCAACATCCTGTTCGCTCGGTCACTCAGGAGCAGTGACGGCAGAGTGGATATAGTTGTCATAGCTCTACCCACTCAACCTCACCCATGACCGATGACGATGGCTGACTGACGTCAGGGGTGACCATGTCATTGCATCATGTGCACAACTGCATGGATTGTATTTGTTTGTATTTACTGCACTAATTTGAGTTATGATTGCTGAATTTGGATGACATACACATACAGAAGGTATTTTATTTGCATAAGGTCTGGTGACCATTCAAGTTCGAAGATTTATGACATTCATACCCTGCAGATGGGTTTGATATGGATATGTACTTGCATGTAGTTACTGGTCATGTATTATGATTTCCTATGAGACTGTATCTGCTTAATTCTATATTTCTTAGTATAATTTTTTTATAGTCATGCATATCTATCTATATGTATACCCGTGGAGTCGCCCTGGACTCACCACCATTTGTTATATTTTTATTTTCAGACTGAGATACTAGGAGTCGCCAGGAGAGAGCCCTACTACTAGTCCCACTTCCCGTTAGATTGACTTCGTTTTAATATTTGTATTTATGGATGTTTTATTTACATTACTATCCTATTTTGTAGATATGTATTTGTGCTCTGTGTGTTTGCGTAAGCCTAGAGGACTTTTGGATACTTTGTGATTGTCGTAAGTCATACCGATATGCAACTTTTATGTATCGTGATTGTCTTTCATTTTTATTATGTTATAATTTTCAACCATGTTAGCTAAGGATGATAAGATGGTTGTGTAGGCCTTGTATCAAAGATTCATATTGTACGTTGTATAGGGAAGATGCTGCTCGATTTTTGTCAGACACGCGGCTTCTCGGGGCATGACACTTTCGCTTTGACATTGTCCCAGTTACTAATAGCTGTTATAATATAAAATATATTTTCGATTTCATATTGTAATTACTCCACAAAGTAAAATGTATCAAAAGAATGACAACAATATATAAACACAATAACTTAAAATAATAATATATTACAGCGCCCAATTAATATGCTTAAGATCTTCAACTGTTAAAGTAAGAAGAGAACTAACAAGACCTATAACCCCAATAAATTGAAATAACATATTTATCTTCATCACTAATTAATAAATTGTTGCTTTATCTTCATAACATATGTAAAGAATCTAATTATTATTTTATCTCTTCCAATGCATCTTTCAATTTTAAAAAATTTTCAATTTTCTCTCTGAGTTTGAACTTAATACTATATTTGAAGTTGCACACAACTTTCTTTTCCTCTTACTGCAAAGGAGGTAAAGTACTAGATTTCTATCAAAGTGTGCTTCAAAAGTTGTTTTTGCTTCCTCTTTACCTCGAAGGTCTGTTGTATAATGCTCATAAAACGATCAACTTATCAAGATGCTTCTATCTAGGTGTGATAAACACCCGGATGACGTCCAATAAACACAACATATGTTTTCTCCTAGATTAAATAGATCATTTGGAATCACGTATAAACAATAGATTTGGATTAAAGGAATTACAACTTAAAATGAAATTACTTTCATCAAATAAAATTTAGGAAATGATGTTTGGCTTGTTTCTGCAAATGATATAACCAAAAAAAAATAAAATTTATCAAAAAAGAAAGCGATTACTAATAAAAAAATATTGTACAGATAGAAAAATAGACATTAGAGGTAGAAGGGCTTACGATTGAGAATGGAGGTATGGGAGCGACAGAATCGACTTTGGTTGTGGTGGTTGTTTGGGAGGCTTGTGTAGGAGCTACTATACAAGTAATTGCTAAAACATGTAGCAGATATTGTTGAGTAAAGCAAGTTTGACATTGTGGCAGCTATGTTTCTGTAGCTATTACAATACAAGTTTGACATTGTAATAACTATTTTCCAGTAGTTGCTACAGTGAACTAGTCTAGTGAGTTTCACATTGTATCAACTACTCATATAATAACTGCTACAACATATAGTAACTACTTTGATATAGCTGCTACAACATATACTTTGAGGTAGCGATACTATAGCTTTGACGTTGTATCAACTACTAAAGAGTAGCTTCTACAATGTGTAGCGACAAATTTAATTTTTAAAAGCAACAATAGTTTCATTTTTTAGCACAGCTACATATTCGTAACCCTAGCAGAGATATTGCAAAGTAACTGTTACACATTGTAGTAGTTACTTTACAGTAGGGCTTGTACGTTATATCCTCTATCATCGTACAAAACTCTAATTAAAAATTCGCAAGGTAGAAAGATCAAGGAATCCCAATAACAAATATTGAACAGGGAGTAAAACACACACTGGAGTGGAAGGGCTTACAATCAAGAATGAATGGGTGGGAGCGATTTTCAGAAGGGCTTTGTTTTCTATTGGGGAGATTCCAGCCAATTTGAGAAAAAGCTTCTGGGTGTATTCCTCACTTGGCTTGTAGTGCTTGTGCTATGCTTGCGGTGGACAATCCAGAATGATTATTTCTGGTGAAGAAAGGAGCGAGAACGAAGGAAGACGTCAACAAAGGAAAGAGCGAAGGAGAGGGAAATTTAAATTATATATATATATATATAATTTTGTTATCCCGCACCCCTTATGGCGCACTACTCGTGAGCATCTCAAATTTTTTTTACTTAATATTGTAACTTAACTCATAAATCCTAAAAATGAAATCCTAAATAGCTTAACCGCAAATCAAAAAAATAATAAAAAAAATTGGGCGATGCATAAGCTCGCACAGTGCATAACCCAGGATATCATTTGCGTGTATAGTAGTGACTCTAATGTCAATATAATGGCAGAAACCAATTGCAAGGTGGAAGGGTTAATTCGTACAGTAACTTGTTAGAGATGTGAATAAAAATTAGATGGAAATGGACTCTAATATATGTTTTTTCTAATAATCCAAGTCTCCAACTCTTACTCTTATGATCCGATTAATCCTAGATGTGACTACTTGACCTATTGAAATTTTTCACCGACCATCAAAGTATATTAGAAAATACAGATATATCTTAACCGTCAATCCAATGTAATAATAAAGTAGCTTTTGTAATTATAAATGCTTGATAGATTGAAATTAATAAAGTCACTAAGTAAAAAAAAAGATTTATGAATATATAGAGAAGTATAATTCAATGTTAGCTTCTCGGGAGGTGAAAAATTATATTGAACACAAGATTACTTCAAAAGAATAAATAGATATTGAAGTCTAATCTTGTACTATCTAAAAATTGAGTACAAAAACAGAGAAAAAGAGGGATAGTATTACAGAGACAAAGTTTCTCCTAAATACTCTGTCTTTCCTCTTATCATTTCTCTTTGAGATAGCAAAGATGTAGCGAGATTCTTCTATAGTTTGCCTGTGTTTTTTTTCCCTTCGACTTGATTGAAGCTTTTTCCCCGTAAATCCTTGGTGTTCATCATCTTCTATAATTTTCTCATTCTACTTCTACTAGAAGTATGTGCTTCGTGTCACAACTTCATAGTAATGGTATTAGAGCGAGATTCATACCTTTTTTTTAGTGCAACGATTTCATCCAGTTAGTGGAGAAGAAGCCGCAGAAGCAACGGCAGCAAAGTTTGAAGTAGAGAGGTTCAATAAGAATAATTTCTCATTATGTAACAAAGGAAGACTGCTTGGAGGCTGATCCCGACCTTGCCTACAGGTAGGTGCATAGGCCAGGCCCACCAGCCAGCCTGGCGTCAGGAAAGGGTTGATAGATAGATCAGCAACAGAATCCCTGGGTCGACTCCCGAGCCCAAAAGCCCCCCCCCCCGGAGGACAGTGTGAAGCAAGACACCGGTCCTCCTATTAAGCTGACACTTAGTCGCCCACACTCCATGGCTCCTCTCCGACCCAGAGCTAAGTCAGACACCACAGTTAGGCGCGTGCTGACCCACGTTCCCATGCCCTCACAAAGACCGGATAATTAACAGAATCAGACAGACATACCTCGGCAAACCCCTAACCCAGGGCGAACTCTGCGTTTCCATTCTACCAGTCGGACGCGTGGCTACCCGCGCTCACTGGCCATTACCCGACTCGGTCCCCCGCACTCGGACCCGCCAAGTCGGCGCTCGGGGTACGGGCTATCCCGTCCTACACCTCCTACATCATTATATCCAGGGTACGACCCTGCTAACGGAGTTCCTCACACCTTACTCACCTCTGATATTTCTAGCGGTTAATCCGCCCATCCAGTACTTTCGTACTGCGCACCCAGTATTCTCGTACTGCTCGAGCACCCCGCGCCATGCCGCGCCGCTCCTAAGTGCTCCCTACGAGCTGACAGCTACCACACTCTTGTCTCGTCAATACGGACAAGGGTTGTCAGCTTCCCCGGGTATATAAGCTTCGCACTCCCCCTACCGCAGGTACGCGCGCGCAAGCGATCGCATCTCTGACCTCATTTCAATTCAGTTTCGACTACTATGCCTGCGAATATTGACTTGACCGTCGGAGTGCTTGACCGGGGAAAATCCCGAGCGGATTTACTAACGGTCGCTGTTTTGCAGTGCCACGCCAAGGCACGGTCAGCTCTTCGCCACCTCACTGGCTCGTGCCACCCGGGAGACCGTCCGGCCCGTGTGATCGCCACCCCGCTTCGCGACAGGATCAAATTGTTGGATATCTTGGATATCTAGTGTGAATGGAAAGGGAGGTGGTGGGACTTTAGTCCCACATTAGAACTTTCTATTGAGTTGAAAGTGAGGAGGAGAATAAAGAGACTCCCTTGTGAGTGGGGCTTTAGTCCCACATTGGGAGTTTTAAGGCAAAATGTTTGATTTATATTGTATCACAAGCATGATAGTTGTGAACAAATGCTAGGGGAGAGACTCTCTCTCACGCGTGGGTGCGCAGGGGGGTGCAAATCCAGGGCCAGGATTTGTACTGAACTAAGTGAACTCGTGTGCGTGCACGACCCGCGCACGTCGAATGTCCGACCGGTCGGGGTAGAATTTGTCCAAGCAGATAAACCAACATTTTGCCAAATTGATTTTTGCTCAAATGTAACTGATGCATTAATTTTGATTAATGCGAGGTCAGTAACCCCCAGACGTTTTGATCTGGCCTGTTAAATGGCAGTAAATGACGATTAATTCATAATTTACGGCTGCAGGGGTCTAAGCCTATATAAGGAGGCCATGACCGAGAGCAAAAACACGCGTACAAGATAAAAAAAAGAAATTCTCCTCCGCTCCACACCACCTCGTTCCCGACCTCGTGTGATAGCAGTTGGGTACTTCCTTAGTTCGCCACGAGCAACGAGTGCTCCGTTGTGCCCGTGGTCTGCTGTTGTATCCTGAGAGACAGAAGTCCATCTGAGCCTCGAAGCACCGCCGGAGGAGGACGAATTTGTTTCAAGGAAACTGTGTTGCGCAGGCCTCAGCAAAATCCTGTTCGGTCGGGAGACGTCCGACCACCACTCGGGAGATCCTAGTTGGGAGACTCCACTCGGGAATTCCAACTCGGGAATTCCGCTCGAGAGACACTGCTCGGGTCAGGAGATTCTGCTCGGGAGCTCACTCGGCCACTCGGAGCTCACTCGGCCACCCGGGAAAACTGCTCGGGTCGGGAGATTCTGCTCGGAAGCTCACTCGGCCACTCGGAGCTCACTCGGCCACTCGGGAAATCTGCTCGGGATCTCACTCGGCAGCTTCGGGATTCAGCTCGGGAGTTAACTCGGGAGCTCTGGAATTCCATTCGAGAATCTGTTGACTGCAGAAGAAGCAGCTCGGGCCACTCAACAGAGATAAGTTGAAGTTATTTTAGTAATTTCAATTTATTGTAAAATCTCGAAAATTCCTCCAACAATCTTGAAATAGACTCGTTCTGTTGAGATGGCCACGGAACATGTTGAGGTGAAACAGACTCATCACCAGGCTCCCTCCGCCCCGATCGGGAATGTCCTGATCAACCATGGGAAAAAGCCAGAGAAGTTCACTAGGCTAAACTTCAAGAGGTGGCAGCAAAAGATGCTCTTCTATCTGACTACGCTCAATCTGGCTCGGTTCTTGACCGAGGACCCTCCCAAGCATGCTGAGGCTGCTGAGGTGGAGGCATGGACTCATTCTGAGTACCTATGCCGAAACTACAACTTCAACTGCCTGGCCGACTCGCTATATGTTGTGTACAACACGAAGAGAACGGCCAAAGAGCTATGGGAGTCCTTGGACAAGAAGTACAAGTCGGAGGATGCTGGGGCCAAAAGTTCATCGTGGGCCGATTCTTGGACTACAAGATGGTTGACTCTAAGACTGTGATCAGCCAAGTCCAGGAGCTTCAGGTGATCCTACATGAGATCCACTCAGAAGGTATGGTTCTGAGTGAAACCTTCCAAGTAGCAGCCATCATTAAGAAGCTGCCCCCTGGCTGGAAGGATTTCAAGAACTACCTGAAGCACAAACAGAAGGAGATGAACGTGGAGGAACTTGTTGTGAGACTTCGCATCGAAGAAGACAACAAGAGTTAAGAGAGAAAAATGTTCTCTCAGGCTATTGTGAAAGCCAACGTGGTCGAGCACGGACAAAGCTCGAAACGGAAGAATTCTAAATCTTCCAAGCTGGGACCCAGAGGAGGCATCGCCAAAAAGTTCTCTGGGAAGTGCTACAACTGTGGCCGAGTGGGCCACAATTCTTCGGAGTGCAAGAAACCGAAGAAGAAGCAGGAGGCCAACCTGAACGAGGGACCAGAAATGGAAGACCTCTGTGCCGTGGTCTCCGAATTGAACCTGGTGGGTTCAAACCCGCGATAATGGTGGATCGATACTGGAGCCACCAGACATGAATGCTGCCATAAGGAGTTGCTCCACAATTTTGAAGAAATTAGTAGAGAAAAGTTGTTCATGGGGAACTCAGCAACCTCAGACATCATAGTCCAAGGAAAAGTGGTGCTGAAGATGACCTCAGGCAAGGACCTGACTCTAACAAATGTACTGTATGTTCCGGAGATTCGAAAGAATCTAGTGTCCGGATCACTGTTAAGCAAGCATGACTTTCACATTGTGTTTGAGTCCGACAGAGTTGTACTATCGAAAAAGGGAATGTTTATAGGAAAGGGCTATGTATCTGATGGGTTTTTCAAGCTCAGTGTAATGGCCATTAGGCCTAAGATAAATAATATTGAAAGCTCTTCTACTTACATGCTTGAGTCTTCGTGTTTATGGCATGGTAGACTAGGACATGTGAATTACGATGTGATTCGTAGATTAATAAACATACAAAGCATACCGACATTCCACCTTGACCCAAAACACAAGTGTGAGACTTGTGTTGAAGCAAAGTTGACAAGGTCATCCTTTTAACATGTTGAAAGAAGCAACGAACCACTCGGCTTAATTCACACCGACGTATGTGACCTTAAAGGTACACCGACACGTGGTGGGAATCGGTACTTCATCACTTTTGTTGATGATAACACAAAGTACTGCTATGTGTATCTTCTCAAAAGCAAGGATGAAGCTATAGAGAAATTCGTTCTCTATAAGAATGAGGTTGAAAACCAACTTAATAAGAAAATTAAGGTGGTTCGAAGTGACCGAGGTGGTGAATACGTATCGCCATTCGTTGAGTTGTGTGCTGAACATTGGATCAGACACGAAACAACAGCTCCTTATACCCCTTAGCAGAATGGGATTGCTGAGCGAAAGAATCGAACTCTTAAAGAGATGATGAATGCTCTTCTATTGAGCTCTGGACTGTCAGACTCCATGTGGGGGGAAGCTGTGTTAACAGCTAATTACCTTTTGAATAAGGTCCCTCGAAAGAAAATAGATAAGAGCCCTTATGAGTTATGGAATGGAAGACAACTATCCTACAAATACTTGCGAGTGTGGGGGTGTCTTGCTAAAGTTTTGGTGCCTGATCCGAAAAGGGTTAAGATAGGACCAAAAACTGTTGATTGCATATTTATTGGATATGCACATAACAGCAGTGTATATCGGTTTTGTGTCTATGAGTCACAATTACCGGATATACACAAGAACTCGATAATAGAATCGAGAAATGCCTCATTCTTTGAGCATGTGTTTCCATATAAGACCCGAGAGGATGCTAGCTCCTCAAAACGGATGGAGGAAATACCAGAGGAAGAAGAAGAGGATGATGAACCAGTGGAGGCTGCGCCTCGGCGGAGTAAGAGAGCTCGGGTGGAAAAATCTTAT
>JAGFNQ010000944.1:0-30192 GCA_024364735.1 Boesenbergia rotunda
CAAGCGAAGGAACCAAGGTCTCATCAGCGATCCAAACATGTGCTTCGCCACTATCATCTGATCAGAGAGATTATAAGTAGGAATGATATACAAATTGAGAAAATTCCCACTAAAAGGAATTTAGCGGATCCTTTAACTAAGGCCTTGCCTCAAAGTAAGTTTGAGGGTCATGTTAGAGCCTGTGGTATTGGGTACCGTAGCGATTGGCATTAGGCCAAGTGGGAGTTTGTTAGTGATGTGAGAGAAGTGTCCTAAGGCAATCGCCTTATGATTGTAATCATTTATTTTAATAAATGAATATTCACTATTTGAGTATACATGTTTGTGTATTTGATTGAGATCATAAACTCATTTACTGAATGCCCGCAATACAATTTAAAGCATGAGAGAATTTGTGATGAATTCACAACTAGTGATTATCTCTACATGTTCAATTGTGAAGTATTGAAATTGTCCCTAGTCGATGAATTGATAAATACGGACACTATCAATTCTGTTGAGACTAGCATGGGTTTCTAATCAGCTGATTCTCACTGGCTGGTGACATTGAGATGTCCGGAGATAAACATGAATGCTAGTTAAGGGAACTAGTTCATTAGAGTGACTTGCTGTAAAACTTCATATGGTAGTCTACATATAGATATGTCAGTGAAATTCTTACAGCAGCTTAAGTGTGATGTTCCTTTGACTTGCGGTGTTCAAGTCATCTTGGTCATGGAGACTTATACTTTGACATCTTAAGCAAGCATCTCCAAGGAGGTGTGGACCCAGGATGATTGGGTATAAGCCGAAGTGCCCGAAGATGTTTGAACAACCTACAAAGGATTCACCACTCCTTGCGAGGAGATGTATACCCGAGGCCTATCGTCGGATTGTTACTCGAAGCCTCTGGCCAGAGCATGACATGTTCAGAGTATGAATCTCATAAATACATAAGAGTAATTAGAATCCGTAGGACGAGAAAACGTTACTTGGGCTAGGTGTGACGTAGTCAGCCTAGTGGGGACTGACACACATAGACCATGTCCTGAACCAAGTGGGTATAAGATGGTGAAGAGAATGGGCCACGATTCATTATAGCTGCTGAAGGGTTTCAGAATTGTTTCTGAGGTCAACCGTTGATCTTTCGATTAATTGGGGATCATGATGTACTACTAGGTGCCACTCATGATCGTTCTATAATTGATTCATTATAGACGACCAACATAAATCGAAAGTCTATTTAGTCACACGCACTACAAGTAATCCGAGGGATTTAAAACGAGTTGAAAATTAGATTTTCCAATCAAGAGAGATTAGGTTTGGTTGAGCCAAACGATAAGTCGAATCTGAATTTTTCAGAGACGCATCGGAAGCGTAAAAGGGCTATGTCTTTTGAAGACTTAATAGATGAATTAAATAAGTTTAATTCATTGGGGCGTGGCTTGGATGGGCCGCCCAAAGAGGGCCTCCATCCTCTTTGCTTGGCCGACCACAACAAAGGGAGAGAACCAAGTTTTTGGATCAATTTATAAAATAAACCAAGTGTGGTTTGTTTTATAATAAACCAAGGTTTGGTTTATTTCTTCATGAAAATTAAAATGAACCATGAATTGGTTTATTTTATAAAATCAATCTGGATTGATTTACCATGATAAAAAAATTTATTCCATAGGAGAGAAGAGACTTGATTGATTTTTATCATGAATTAAAATATGATTTTAACCATGATATAAAATCAAACTTGGCATGATGGAATAAGTTATTCCATATTTGAGAGGCTTGATGGTTGAGAGGCTACTTTATATAAATGACCCAAGGCAAGGCTTGAAAAATAATGGAAGAGATGAAGGCATAGGCTCTCTTCCTCTCTTTCTCTCCTTCTCTTCTCCCCTTATTGCCGTGCGCCAACCAGCCCCAAGAAGGAGCACCAGCTGGCTGCCCCTGCCCTTTCCCTGCCGACCACCACCTGCTGCTAGAGAAGGAAGCTCCGGCCATCTCTTGGCCGGAAGAAGGTGCAGCCGGAATTAGAGTTTGCCGCAAGGATCTTTTTGCCGCAAGCCTCTTCTTTTGCTTCGCCGGAATTTTGATTCCGGCCATCCTTTTGTGGTTAGTCTTCCGACTTCTCTCTTGGTTTTTCTTGTCCCATTCTCGGAGAATCTAGTAGTTCTCGAGAACACGAAACTCGTGGCTTTGCGAAGTCATCCCGAAGATACTCGGCATGGACGCGAATAGAGGCGGAGCTTCCAAGGGACGCTTACGGTTGGATCTCGTCCCTTCCTTCGAGTTACGCGAGGTAATATGTAAATTAGTTTACGTTTCTGCAAAATTTTAAATATATGATCATGTCTACACAAGATAAAATTGCATGCTTAGATGTGTGGTTAAATAATTTGAGAAATTATTTATGCTATACCTTCCGCTGCACGTAATTAATTTTAAAATTACGAACCCGCATCCATGTCAACATGCACCCAGTCCCAACAGATGGTGGTGATGAGTCTGATGTCGGTGAGCCTAGACAACCCATAGATCAGTCGGATCCTGAGGTTGAGCCGGTGTCTAGTGACACCTGTTGGTGCAGACAACACCTAAGTCGAACCTTTGTTTTGATAATGGCAAAGGGTTCAAAAGTTAAGATGATATGTTTATCTAACATGCTATTTGAGTGTGCAGATTGAAGTCCTAGACAAGGACTGCTAGGCACCTAGCGAAGGACTGCTAGGCATTTGAACCCTAAGACCTAGCGAAGGGCCGCTGGGCACCTAGCGAAGGGCTGCTAGGAGTCAAAGACCTAGCGAAGGACTGCTTGGCACCAGGCGAAGGACTGCTTGGAACCTAAGACCTTGCGAAGGACTGCTGGGCACCAGGCGAAGGACTGCTTGGTACTAAAGACCTGGCGAAGGACAGCTAGGCACCTTGCGAAGGACTACTGGGCAAAAGTCCAACCGGAGGAGCCGGTTGGCAACAGGTAAATTCTCCTGAGAGGAGTAGGTGAGGACGCGTTCCCCATCGAGGGAACAGTAGGCGTCGGTTCGACCTAGGATTCCATTTTGGAGACCCAAAGTCAGAACCAAGACAGCTACGGCTGTAAGACTCACTAACATACTTGCTTTATTTTGTGTGACACTAACCCTGGATGCAGGACCGAAGGAACGAGTTTCTGCAGCTCAGAACGCCCCAAAGGAGAGTGGTAGCAGCTGGGCAGGGCGCCCCGGAGGTCCCGGGCGCCCCCAAGGTGAAGGCAAAACAAGCTGAGCAAGTAACGCTTCGGAAGCTCACTGGGTGGGGCGCCCCCATGCTCCCGGGCGCCCCCGTGCTCCCGGGCACCCCGGATGCCTTGGGAGCCCTGGGCTCAAGCCAACGAAGCGGATAGTGTTTATCCAACCGAGAAGCCAGCTGATTGAGTCAACCCGGGCGCCCCTTGCTTCCTGGGCGCCCCGGTCAAACCTCGAGCCCGATCATAAGGGATAAAGGCTGACCGAGAGTTTGCCAGATCAAGTGACACGTGGAGGGCGCCCCCGACGTCCAGGGCGCCCCAAGGTCACTATATAAGGAGCTCGACCCCCAAGGCTTCTCAACTCAACTTTCCAACGCCAATACGCTCTTCTACTCAAGCGCTGTGCTCCAGAAACCTCCCATCTCGAGATTCCAGCGCCTACGATGACTCTCTGCTCAAAAGTACAATCCACACCGGGAGTCGGTAACGAAAGAGCTTAATTTTTAATTTCCAGTTTACAACTGTAATATCTCTCTATAAACTTTTGCGCACATATAGAATTGCTCGCAGTAAATGGTCAATGACCGTGGGCCTTGGAGTAGGAGCCGACCGTGACTCCGAACCAAGTAAAATCGTCTGTGTTTGGTTTGTGTGTTTCTCTATTTTCTGCTGCTTATTCTCTTTACGAATCCGAAAATGTTTTATGATATTCACCCCCCCCCCCTTGTATCGTTCTTCTCGATACAACAAGAGGTATCAGAGCTGGGAAGCTCAAATTTGGTGCAACCACCAATTTGAGAGTTTTTCGAATTTACAATTTTTATTTTATTTTATTTCTATTTCGTTAATCGAGGTTGGTGCAACACCACTCGATCTTTTTTGCCTTATATTTCAAATAAATAATATCTGTAGGTATGTTTAAACACTCAAATCCAAGACCATCCAAGAAGCACCACCAACACCAAGGCAAACTAGGTTAGTCTCTAGTCATCCCCAAGACCAAATTATTGGAGACATCCATCACGGGGTTAGAACTAGATCATTCTTTAGGAATGAGGCTAATGAAGTTGCTCTAATTTCCGAAATTGAGCCTAGGAAAATTGATGAGGCATTAAATGATCCCGATTGGATCATTGTCATGCAAGATGAATTAGGTCAATTCGAGAGAAGACAAGTTTGGGACTTAGTCCCTAGACCTAAGAAGACCACCATTATTGAAACCAAATGGGTCTTCAAAAATAAATTGAACCATAAGGGAGAAATCGTAAGAAACAAGGCACGCTTAGTAGCCAAGGGCTACAGTCAAGTTGAAGGCCTTGATTACGATGAGACCTATGCTCTCGTGGCACGATTAGAATCCATCTGATTGATGCTTGCATTTGCAGCACATCGAGGTTTCAAACTCTGTCAAATGGATGTCAAATCAGCTTTTCATAAGAGAAGAGGTCTATGTCGAACAACCTCCGGGGTTTGAGAATTTCAAATTTCCAAACTATGTGTTCAAGCTCAAGAAGGTGCTCTACGACCTTAAACAAGCACCCCGGGCTTGGTATGAGCGGTTGTCGACATTTCTAATTGAAAAAGGCTTTGCGAGAGGACAAATAGACCCTACACTATTTCTACGGAGAGATAGTGACATCATATTTGTAGCCCAAGTATATGTCGATGACATAATTTGTGGCTCAAACAATAAGAGTTATTTGAATGAATTTATTGGATACATGGAGAGTGAATTTGAGATGAGTCTAGTAGGGGAGTTGACTTTCTTCCTTGGACTCAAGATTAAACAAACTCGAGATGGAATCTATGTGCACCAATCAAAATACACTCAAGAGATGCTCTGTAAATTTAACATGAGTGATTCTAAAGAGGTAACCACTCCCATGGCTACAAACACACGATTAGACAATGATGAGAGTGGTAAGCATGTTGACCTAACTCAATATCGGAGCATGATAGGTAGTTTGCTATACCTCACAGCTAGTCGACCTGATATTCTTTTTGCTGTGGGTATGTGCACTAGGTACCAAGTTTGTGCCAAGGAATCTCACTTAATTGCTATTAAAAGAATTCTGAGATATCTTAAGGGCACAATTGGAGTTGGTCTTTGGTACCCCTGTACCGAGGCATTTGACCTAATTGGCTATACCGATTCCAACTATGCTGGGTGCAAGTTGGATCGAAAGAGCACAAGTGGGGGTTGCCAATTTTTAGGTTCATCGTTAGTTAGTTGGTTAAGTCGGAAGCAACATTGTGTTGCTCTCTCCATGACTGAGGCGGAATATATCGCCATGGGAGAGAGTGTATCGTAATTGTTGTGGATGATTCATACGCTAGAGGACTATGGATTAACCTACAAGGGTGTGCAAGTGTTGTGTGACAACATGAGCACGATAAACCTAACTAGGAATCCAATCCACCATTCTAGGACCAAGCACATTGAAGTGTGTCACCACTTCATTAGAGATCATGTTGCTAGAAGAGACATTGTACTCTCACATGTAGAGTCAAAATCGAACCTAGCGGACATTTTCACTAAACCACTCCCCGAGAATGAATTTAGTTTCTTACGAAGGGAATTGGGAATGTGTCGTGTTCATAGGATTGAAAAAGAACAAAACCCTTCATGATCATTTCAAAATTATTGGGAAACAATTATTGTGCAACTTGGGGACATCTCACACAAACTATAAGGTTTAACAAAATATTTTTGTTTGCTAGAAATGGGGTGAGATGTTAGGATCAACCTAATTACTCAAAATGTTAATGCATCCCTTGAGGAATTAGGTTGCCGAGACAATAATCATTAAGTTGACCAAGTATGGGGGAAACCAATGCATAACATATGTGCATTTGGCTCCATGATCATACTTGGACATTCCAATCAAGGAAACTTAATTGATTGGAGAATTTATTTTGATACAAACATGGTTCAAATTGGTTGGATGTGTTGATTGAGTTTGACTCCACTTGGTTGGAGCAAATTGATTTGTTGAATCATAAGGACACAACTCTTGATTGCAAATATAGATGAGGGAACCCCTTAGGGTTCAAAGGCATCATTTCTGGTTGAATAAGGGGCTGTTAGGGTTGTTTGAAACAGGAATTTCTGATACATATCGAGAATTTCATATTCCTATGATATCTGATCGGTCCACAAACTGATCAGGAGTGAGCTGATCGATCCACAGTCCAATCAGTAAGCTCACAGAAGGCTCACAACCTTCTGTTCGATCCCTGATCGATCCACCGACCGATTAGGGACCTCCTTGATCGGTCACCGGACCGATAAGGAGTTGGCCTGATCGGTCTAATTGACCGATCAAGCAATTCCTCGACATCCCACTGAATTCACTCTGTGTTGGCCTAGATCGGTCCACCGACCGATCAGGAGGGTCACAGAAAATCTCACAAACTCTCTATTCGCTCACTGATCGATCGGCAGACCGATCAGGGGCTTCCCTGATCGGTCACCTGACTGATCAGGACCCAGCCAGACCAATCAGGCTGGAGCCTGATCGGTTTGGGTACTCCAGGATCGAACGGTCGATCGATCGATCGCATTAAATTTTGGTTGGTGGATCGGTCCACCAACCTTTTAACTCTCTATTTTCTTGATCTCAATACCCTAGCCGACCCTTTAACCTTTGCACCTTCTTCCTGCAAGCTCTAGCATTCTCTCTTTTCTTCCTTCGTGCGAGCTCTCTGAGTGTTCAACGAGATCTGGTGTTGCGGGTTTTGAGCTTGAGTCCTCTGTGTTGTCTCAAGCGAGCCATTTGTGCAGCAGTATGTGTTGTCTCCACAAGCTATCAAACTTCTCTCCTGCTCGAAGACGTTCAGATCCCATCTTGCGCAAGTTTTTCAGCTAGTGTTTCTTTCAGCAAGTCTCACTCGATGGCACCCAAGTGAGTGTGTTTATCATTTGTGCAGATTTTCTTTGATGACTATCTCGTGAACTATGATTTTGTGAACTAATCATGGTTTTCTATTTGTTGTGCCATGCCCTACCCTCAACCCATTGATCCTTTGGTTGTGTGGGTTATTGTTGTGTTTGCTGTGGACTTCCCATAACCTAAATCTTTTAATCCAACTTTATTTGCATTTGATCAACCCTCACTGATAAACCCTGTGATTCTGTCATGATCGAATTTGTGTGTGCCATGATTGTCAACTTATGTCGAGATCTTACCCTGAATTGATCAACTAGGTTCATCATTTTCCACTTGTACCGTGACCTTACCAATGTTCAAATTGATTACATGATCAAATTCTTGTGTTCACTTCATTTGATCCAATCTGTTGCCATGATTTTTACCCAATCCTTAGGAAATCTCCTAAAGGCAAAGAACCGGCTGGGGGTGCCTCATGATCCAGAGCACCCTCATCCTCTTTAAGACCTCAACCGCCCTCTAATGCCAGATTTCCCAATGTTCATTTTGAACTGGCCTTTCAAAGTCGCACTTTCAAACTCCTACCCTATCGAACTGTGGACAGGGACTTTGTTTACGAATATTGTCCGTCAGTGCGACAGATCATTGAGTTTTACGAGCTGGGTTCCATCCTTTTTCTTGAGCGACCAATCAATTTTGATTTGGTTTCCGAGCTTTATAACAATCTTGTCAGTGGTGAAGGTTCGGGGTATATGACCTGAGTCGCCCGAACTAACCTTAATTTTGATTTGTCCTCTTTCACTGCCTTTCTTGCTTGTCGACGATCAAACAATGATTTTCCGCTCTTCCCGTATGTTCAAAATCCTTTACTAGCCCCTTTCGATGGAGTCACCCCTGACTCTATCTATGAGTATTTTTTTGGCCATCCCAGGCCGGGGGGTCTCGGTGAGCCTGCTGGTGCTTTCCCCATGTTTGCTGCACTCAGCCTGTCCCCATCTGATTATGTCCTTTTCAAAATTATAATCAATTGTCTTGTGTCCATTACCTCGAAGCCCCTAGCCGAGATTCGTTCCTTTCACTTCTTGATGCTCTACGGGATGCATCGACAGCTGGACTTTAACATTATGACGACCATTTACTTCTCTATTTTCTTCTACAGTTAGATCGACCGTCAAACCGTCTATATGCGTTTTGGGCACATCATTACTGACTGGCTTTATTCAGTCGGTATTGATGTGACTAAGGGTAGGATCATGCCAATGGTTCGGCGGGACTACAGACTTGGCCGACGCTTGTTCATCAAGTCTGGCATTGTTGTCGGACCTCATGGTCTTAGATGGAGGGATGGTCGGGGATTAGGGGAGTTACCTAGAGTCGCACATATTCCAGGAGTTGCAGACCAGGTTGGACATCATGATGCTCCTGTTGCCGCGGGCGACTACTACGAGGCGGATCCTGACCTCCGCTGGCAGATTGCTGAGCTAGAGCAGACTGTCCAGCATGGACTTCATATTTCGGAGCTTTGGCAGCAGGATGCCAGGTCTGAGATCTCTGGGCTACATGCTGATCAGCGGGCGACTGATTCGAGGGTTTCTGCGATGCACGCCCAGCAGCAGGCATGGTTCGAGGAGTGGCGCACGTGGTTAGCTGGTCATCCGTACCAGCATACACTTCATGGAGATGCGCCCTCCAGCAGTACTGCCCCAGGGTCTTTCCTACCAGACGATGACATGACTTATGACACTATGCAGTCTGACGATCCACCTGCCTAGGATTGGTTGTGTTTGTACTCTGATTATGCTTCCATGACTTATGTTGTATCTGACTATTTGACTGATTTCTTGTATGACTTGCTGTTTATTGCTATTTCATGTCGTCCTCTATTTCATATGATACGTATGATTGTGTTATCCTACTTTATCTTTATCATATATTTTCATATGTCTTCAAAATTAATCATATCCTTTGTTGTTTATGGGAGAAGCCCCTTGGTTGATGGGGAGTAATTTTTAAACTTAACAACCAGTCTACACCCTTTTTGGTGTTTGACAAAGGGGGAGTGTTTGGTGAGTTAAGTTTGGGATAATTACGAGTTTAACTGTTGTAGGGGAGGATCCTGATTCTCCTACGATAGTGAGATTTGAGACAATTGATTTCCAAATCCCTAAACTTACAATCGGGGTGTCAAACAACAAAAAGGGAGAGATTGTTGATGCAGTCTGACCCTGATTGTTGTTTTGGTGTTGACACCTATTTTAGTTTAGGTCAATGAGATAAGTCTGGATTAAGTCCTGGTCGAGGACTGGGCATGACTCCCGGTGAGTGAGGCCGGGTCATTGAAACCCTGGTGAGTGAAGCCAGATCCTAGCTTCGGAAGATAGGTTGATTGAAACCCTGGTGAGTGAAGCCAGGTCCTAGCATGGGAAGCTAGGTTGACTGAAACTCTGGCGAGTGAAGCCAGTTCCTAGCTTGGGAAGCTAGGTTGATTGAAATTCTGGTGAGTGAAGCCAGGTCCTAGTTTGGGAAACTAGGTTGGATGAAACCCTGGTGAGTGAAGCCAGGTCCTAGCTTGGGAAGCTAGGTTGAATGAAATCCCAGTAAGTGAAGCTGGGCACGGAGTCTTGGTCCGGGGGACTAAGCATGAGCCAGAGGAGGCTAGGAAGCCTGTTCTCTTGACTTATGGTGGAGTTGGCCTTGGCTGGATCGGTCTAGTGACTGATCAGGGAAGTTGGCACGAACTCCCTTTGTGGATCGGTCCGGTGACCGATCCAGAGATGTCTGATCGGTCCGGTGACCGATCCAGAGATGTCTGATCGGTCAGGTGACCGATCAGGGAGGGAACAGAAATATTGTTTTGCTTCTGTTAGGCTCCTAATCGGTCTGGTGACCGATCAGGGAGAGCTTTTGATCATTCTGGTGAACGATCAGAGAGACTTCAGAGCCTTTCTGTGAGGAACCATGATTGGTCAGGTTGACCGATCAAATATCACGAGTTCCTCACCCGGACCGATCAGGATGGATCCTGATCAGTCAGGGAGTGGCCTGATCGGTCACCAGACCGATCAGGGCAAAACCTGATCGGTCAGGGGACCGATCAGGGAGATTTGGTTGCGAATGCTGGGGAATCCCAGCAATGCTGTGGATCGGTCGGGTGACCGATCCACGTTCTGTGATCGGTCAGGGTGACCGATCACAAGAAGGTCGCGATTCCGGATTTCTCAGTGTGGATCGATCAGGCTGGAGCCTGATCGGTCTGGGCCTATCCTGATCCGTCTGGTGACCGATCAGGATCCTCTCTGATCGGTCCGGTGACCGATCAAAAGCTGAACTTTAATTCAAAATGCGCTGTCAGAGTTCTGATCGCGCTCTGAACACTACTGATTTGGCTCTAATTTTCTCTGCTATTACTGATGCAAGTTTGATTTCATTTGCTAAACCTCTGTTAAGTGTGCAGGTGACAGGGATGATTTCAATCATTGAAGGAGGGTCAACTGGGTTCTTTCTATGTATCAGGTTTGGCTGTTTCTCCTTCTCAGGTTTCTACGGACGCTGGCGCGAGCTGCAATGGCTGAGAAGCTGATGACCTGGGGCTCGACTAGAGAGGGTTCAGTGAGTCCAGAAGAGGTCAGGGGTAGCTGAGCTGAGCAGTTGGTGAGCTGTAGAGGAGAGTCTCTAACCTGGCGATGGGCAGCAGGTTAAGTAGTGGCTGGGAAGAAGAGAAACCAACACTTCTGCTCTTGCAACAACACTTCTGCTCTAGCAACATCTCTTCTGCTCAAGATACAACTTTGATTCATCAGACACCTTGAAGCATACTCTTGAGCATTCATTAGAGCTACTGCATCCTGAGAGCTTTGAGCAAGAAAGAGAAGTTTTGCAAGCAAACACCACGCGAGAAGGAGGAGCTGAGTGAAAGCTCTTGCCAGGATCTTGCTGGCTTGTGAGTTGTGCATTGTATATTGTCTCTTTCGCGCTCTGTAAGTTTTCCTAGTCTCTGTGCTGTATTTCCATCATTTTCTTGAGACTATCTGCTGTGGAGAGGTTTCTCCACCGAGAAGGAGGTGTTACATTATCCGGATTTCTTGGGGCTTGATCTGCCGACGATCAAGGGATCGCCCACCTCACGAGCATGCCAAGGAGTAGGGGTAAGTTATCCCCGAACCTTGTAAATCCTCCCTATTAGCGTTTTTGAGTTGCTGGTAGTTTCTGTTTTCAGTTTGTATTTGTTTTTCTGCCTTTGTTTGTTGCTTCCGCTGCTAACCTTCAAGTGCATAAATTTCAAGAGTTCATATTTCAATGTCTAGCTACATTCACCCCCCCCCCCCTATCTAGCCATCCAAGCACCAACACTTGTGTCTAATTGTGTAGGTCAAACAAATTTCAAAAGATATAATTTTGAAAATGTACAATATATATAAGCACTCAGACAAGCATGAAATCCATAAAAATATTATTATGTTAAAGCACTATTTTGAAAATATATTTTTAGAAAAATATTCTATGAATTTTAGAAAATAATTTTGAAAAATATTTTTCAATTTATTAGTTCTTAACATCTCACCCATTCTAGATGTCTCAATACATCAAGCATGGTTGCCTTCTGGGTGCATTATGTGATGCTTGAATCATTTTTTTTAATTCATTGTTAAATCTAAGATTTAATTGAAACTTATGTTAGATTCAAATTTATCAAATAGTAAAGTGAATTTGATTTTCGGTAATCGGCTTCCAAGTCATGGCGAGGCACAATGCCTTCTTTGGTCCTAGCCTTATTGGATCATCAACCCTTTCCTTGACAAAGCCTTTTATCGAAAATTCATTTTCAAATTACTTCTTGAAAAATTTTGGTCTAACTAGCTTAGGTTTTGGATCGGTAGTTTCGGCTCGTTCCACCAAACGGATTCCCTAACATATTATCATTTCACCTCCACCTAATACTAGGTTGATCAAGTTTAAATTATTCTTTTTCCTATAACCGTTCTAAATCATGCATAAAATTAAACGTGAATGACATGACATATATTTTAAGAAAATTACATATGCATGGCATGATAGTTATGCATGAGTCAAACAAGTTAAATTATTTTACTTAAGTTTCTAATGATGTATCAAATTCCTGATTTGATACATATCGTGTAAATCCGCGAATATGTCAACCCACTTTGACATATTTAGTTTTATTAAATTAAGGGTTTCAGTTGGGTAGGATTTTATTTGGTTGCAGTTTAAGTTATTTAAGAATTAATTTGATTTAAGTTGAAGTAATTAAGATTTAATTAAAGTTAAATTGATTAAGAATTAATTGATATTGAAATAATTAAAGATGAATTAATGTTGAAATAATTAAAGATTAATTATGGTTGGGATAATTAAGGTTAAAATGATTAATTACTAGTTGTGGGTTTAATTTCATCATTTTTATTATTTCGAAAACTTTTGACTCATCTACTATTTTTGCTTTATTCAATTTATCAAATTTTTCTAATAATTTTGATTTGTTTGACTTTTTGTGAACTTTATTAACTATAGCCTTGATCTCAGAAAGTTCATTTTCCTCCTCATCCTCAAAATCACATCAATCAATATCCTCAAAGTAAGTGGAGTAATTTGGGCCACTAGTTAATGTTTTGTAATAATCTTCAATATTATCTAAAAAATTGATAATTAAATTATCATCTAAAAGAATTTCAGTTTCAATATCCTCAAAGTTATCCTCAGCATTATCTTTAATATCCTCAGAAATATCTTCAACATTTACAGGATTAATCTCACAATTTTTAGAGTCATCAGTAAAATTTCCAAATTTGAATTCAGAGTCATCAGTAAAATTTTCAAATTTGAATTCAGAGTTATCAGTAAAATTTTCAAATTTGAATTCAGAGTTATCAGTAAAATTTTAAAATTTGAATTCAGAGTTATGAGTATGATTTTCAAATTTGAATTCAAAGTTATCAGTAAAATTTTCAAATTTGAATTCAGAGTTATCAGTAAAATTTTTAAATTTGAATTCAGAGTTATCAGTAAGATTTTCAAATTTGAATTCAGAGTTATCAGTAAGATTTTCAAATTTGAATTCAGAGTTATCAGTAAGATTTTCAAATTTGAATTCAGAATTATCAGTAAGATTTTCAAATTTGAATTCAGAATTATCAGATTTAATTTCAGAATTAATTTCAGAGATAATTTTATCAGAATTTATTTCAGATTTAAATTCATAATTTATTTCAAATTTAAATTCAGAATTAATTTTTAGCATTATCCGTAAAATTATCAGAATTAACTTTAGCATTATCAGTAAAATTATCAGAATTAATTTTAGCAATTATTGAATTGGTATTAAGGATAAAGCAGTTATTTTCTGATATTTTAACCATATCCATATTTTGTAACTTGTCATGCAAGATATTTATTTGACTATCAATAATTCTAATTTATCAGAAAAATTATCTAAATTATCTACATAGGATAGTGCATGAATTTGAAAATTTTTCGGAACATATATTTTATGTACCTTTGTCGGACACTTATTTTTGTAATGTTCATACTTTTCGCATTTGAAGCACCGTACGTGGCTCTTGTCCCTCCGGACTCCGGGCGCTATTGCCTCCTTTGCTTCCGGTAAAGAACGAGTCTTACGAGTAGGGCACTGATTTTTATAGTGCCCTCTCTCCCTGCACTTGAAACATATTATGTGGAATTTAAAAATTGGCATTTAAAATAAAATATACCTGATTCACCCCTGGGATCCCCCTCAACTCCTAGCATTATTGCTCTATTGGTGGTTAGTCCGGTGAAGAGCGGTCTGGCTCTGATACCAATTGTAGGACTGGTGCCGTCGATAGAGGGGGGTGAATACCGACCGTAAATCTTTTGTAAATTTCGTAAAACTTTTCGGTTCATTCTGGACAGAGCGTTAGTAGCACAGCGGAAAATAAAATAGAAAAATAAAAGACAACACAACTCAAAATGCACACGAGATTTACTTTATTCCCAACCCCCCAGGGTCAGTGCATCCAAGGCCTAAGCACGGGAACGCCCGTCCAGTAATGGTCTCCTTTCTGGACTTTTCGGAGGCGGAGAAATCCGTCTTACAGTGCAAGAATTGCAAACAAAAGATAGATAAAATTCGTGCTGAAAATAAATTCAAACCGAACAAAACAAAGTTGAAGAATCGTCCGATCTGGACCTTCGAAGTGCCGCACACTTCCTCCTGGAGCCTCCTGGTCGCAGAGTTTCGTCGTTAGCGCTTTGTTGTCACTTGGATAGCTTAGAATGATTTATGAAAGTTCTGTTTCGAGTTGAGGGGTCGAAGCCCCTTTTATAGTCTTCATTAGGGGCCTGTGATGAATGGGGCGCCTCAAAGGGCTTGGTCAAAGCTTATTTCCGCGCCGAACTCGCCACAGCAGATAAACATCTTGACCAGGGTGCCCTGGACCTCCCAGACGCCTAGCTCCATCTAGGCGCCTCTTTCAATGGGGGTGCCTAGCTCCATCTAGGCGCCTCCTTCAATGGGGTCGCCTAGCAGCCCTTTTCTAGCCTTGTTTGTTTGGTTGCTTGCTTGCTTTGTCTTCACTTTTAGGTACCTGCAAGATACATAAATACAAGGCAAACATGTAGATAATCTTAACCTTAAGGATTTAGTTCTGACTTCGGATTTCCTCGAAACCCTAGGTCGAACTGACGCAAGTTCCCACCCCCGGGAACACGCCTTTCAACCTACTCCTTTCAGGAGACAATTGCCACCCAGTCCATTTGGGTGGACTTTTGTTTACTTTTGCTTAGCCTTCGATACTCTCGAATCTCAAGACGTCCGACCCTCGACCCGTCTCTACTTCTGTCCTTAGTCATCTCTCAGCTAAGTTGCTCAATCCCTCGGACCAAGACTTCGTGCCCAAACCCTAGGTCCAGGAATTCGATGCCTAACTTCACTCATCAGGACTTTTGCCTAGCTTCACTCACCAGAACTTCGTGCCCAACTTCACTCACCAGGTCTTTGTGCCCAATTCTTAGAACCAGGACTTAGTGCCTAGGTTAACTAGGACTTTTCTTCACTTCATTACTCCTTTCTTGACTCACTCTTCCCTTCTTCAATGTATCAGACTTAAGTATATTGTCAAACATTGAAACATTTAGAGGAGGGCATTACTGATGGATCTTGCACCAACACTAACGCTCTGTCTAGAACGAATATTCGTAAGTATATGGTCGAAAGTTTCCACGAAAGATTTTTACGGTCGATATTCACCCCCCCCTCTATCGACGGCACTGGTCCTACAATTGGTATCAAAGCCTGGACTCTCTTCACTGGACTAACAGCCGACGGAGCAAAGACGCCGAGAGATGAGGGGGAGCCCAGGGGTGAATCTGGTACATCTTTAATGCAAATTTTCAAGTTTCATATTACGTGTTTCAAGTGCAGGGAGAGAGGACATTACAAAAATCAGTGTCCTACTCATAAGACTCAATCTACGCCACCGGTAGCAAAGGAAATACCAGCACCTGGAGTCTAGAGGAACAAGGATCATATCAAATGCGAAAAGTACGGACATTACAAAAATAAGTGTCCGGCAAAGGTACGCAAAATTTACATTCCAAAAAATTTTCAAATTTCTGCACTATCCTATGTAGATAATTTAGATAATTTTTCTGATAAATTAGAATTATTGCATAGTCAAATAAACATCTTGCATGACCAGTTACAAAATGTGGATATGGTTAAAATATCAGAAATTAACTGTTTAATCCTTAATACCATTCGATAAATTCAAAAATTAATTCTGATAATTTTATGGATAATGCTAAAATTAATTCTGAATTTAAATATGAAATTAAGTCAGATAAAATTATCTCTGAAATTAATTCTGAATTTAAATCTGAAATTAACTCTGATAAAATTATCTCTAAAATTAATTCTGATAAAGTTACTTCTGAAATTTCTTCTGAAATTAATCTTGAAATTAAATCTGATAATTTTAAGGATAATTTTAAAATTCTTAAGATTAATCCTGAAAATATTAAAAATATCTCTAAGGATAACTATGATATTTCAGAAAATCTTAAGGATAACAATGACATTTCTCATAAAATCTTAAAGATAACATTGAAAATATTTTTGATGATTGTTATGAGGATAATTCTGAGGATAGTGGAGAAAAAATCTTCTTAGATGATAATTCAATTTTCAAATGTTTAGATAATATTGAAAATTATTACAAAATATTAATTAGTGACCTAAATTACTCCACCTATGAAGATGTAGAAGGATGTGATTTTGACGATGAGGATGAGGAGAAAAATGAATTTTCTGAGATCAAGGCTATAGTTAATAAAATTCACAAAAATTCAAACAAATCAAAATAGTTAGAAAAACTTGAAAAATTAGACAAAACTAAAATAGTAAATGAATCAGAAATTTTCAAAATAATGAAAATGATGAAATTAAACCCTCAATTATTAATTAATTATTTTAATCTTAATTATTCCAACCTTAATTAAATCTTAATTAATTAAACCTCAATTAATTACTTCTTAATCAATTTAATTAAATCTTAATTAATTCAACTTCAATTAATTAATTCTTAATCTCTTCTTAATTAATTTAATTAAATCTTAATTAATTCAACTTCAATTAATTAATTCTTAATCACTTCTTAATCAATTTAATTAAATCTTGATTAATTCAACTTAAATTCAATTAATTCTTAAGTAATTTAATAAAATTAATTCTTAATTTTAATCTCTAATTAAATCTTAATAACTTAAACTCGAACTAAATAAAATCTTACCTAAACCACAACAATTAATTTAATAAAATTAAATATGTCAAAGTAGGTTGACATATTCGCGGATTAACACGACATGTATCAAATCGGGAATTTGATACATCTTTAGAAATTTAATTAAATATTCTGACTTGTTTGAATCATGCATTAATGTCGTGGACATGCATATGCTATTTCTTTAAAAATTTATGTCATGTCATTCATGTTTAATTTTATACATGATTTAGAACGGTTATAGGAAAAAGAATAATTGAAACTTGATCAACCTAGTATTAGGTGGAGGTGAGATGATAGTACGTTAGGGAAGCCGTTTTGTGGAACTAGCCGAAGCTACCGATCCAAAACCTAAGCTAGTTAGACCAAAATTTTTCAAGAAGTAATTTGAAAATGAATTTTTGATAAAAGGCTTTGTCAAGGAAAGGGTTGTTGCTCCAATAAGGCTACGGCCAAAGAAGGCCTCTGTGCCTCGCCAAGACCTGGAAGCCGATTACCGAAAATCAAATTCACTTTACTATTTGATAAATTTGAATCTAACACAAGTTTTAATTAAATCTTAGATTTAACAATAAATTAAGAAAAATGATTCAAGCATCTCACAACGCACCCATAAGGCAACCATGTTTGCTGTATTGAGACATCTAGAATGGGTGAGATGTTAAGGACTAATAAATTGAAAAATATTTTTCAAAATTGTTAGAATATTTTTCTAAAAATATATTTTCAAAATAGTGCTTCAACATAATAACATTTTTATGGAATTCATCCTTGTCTGATTGATTATATATGATAGATTTTTAAAAATTATATTCTTTTGAAAAATTGTTTGACCTACACAATTAGACACAAGCCTCTTAGGTCAACACTAAAGTCCCTTAAGACACTTAGATAGAGTCAAACGGTGTTGGTGTCAGGGGGAGTTTTTTTTGTTGTCTTTTGAATCTTTTGAAAATGGTGCTTTAAAATCATTATCATTTCAAAGTGTTTTTCAAAAATTATGCCTTAAACATCATTATCACGTGGGTTTTACTTGGTTCCCAACCCCCCAGGGTGAGTACGCCCAAGGCCTAATTATGGGTAGCGCCTGTCCACTAATGGTATCCTTTCCAGACATTCCGAAGGCGGAGAACCCCGTCTTATAGCTCATGTTTTACAACCAAAAGATAAAGAAATTAAGTGCATAAAAATAAATGCAAACCAAACATGAAAGTCGACGATCCCGGCCGATCTGGAACTCCGAAGCGCAATGCACTTCCTCCTAGAGCCTCCTTGGACGTAGCGCATCGTCTCTAATGCTTTTTCTTCACTTGGAATGCTTAGAATGGTGTAGCAGATGTTGTCCTATGTTGAGTGGTCAAAGCCCCTTTTATAGATTCATCTCGGGCACCCTAGAGCCTATGGGGCACCTCATTAGCGGTCAAAATTCCATCTGAAATCGTGAACTTCGCGATTATGATAAGGTAGACTGTCTTGGGCATCAAAGACCATACTGGGTACCTAGATCATCCAGGCGCCTGGTATCCAGGGCGCCTAGATGCATGGGGGTGCCCAAGTTTAATGGGGGCGCCCAGGTTCAATGGGGGTGCCCAAGAGCAGTTTTTCCAGGCTTCTCTTATGTTTGTTTACCTGCTTTGCCTCCAATTCTAGGTACCTGCAAGATACACAAACACAAGACAAACACATACATAATCTTAGCCATAATGATTGGTTCTGACTTTAGATTTCTCGAGAAACCCTAGGTTGAACCAAGTTCCCTTCCCGAGGAACGCGCCTTCGCCTACTCCTCTCAGGAGAAGTTTGCCAACTAGCTCCTCCGATTGGACTTTTGCTCGATCTTTCGGAACAAGACTTTGGTGCCCAGTCCATGACCAGGACTTATTGACCAACCCTCGGTCGGGTCTTAGGTGCCCAACCCTCGGCCAGGACTTATTTCCCAATTCCATGAACCAAGACTTCGTGCCCAACCCTCGGTCAGGTCTTAGGTGCCCAGCCCTCGGCCAGGACTTATTGCCCAATTCCACGAACCAGGACTTCGTGCCCAACCCTCGGTCAGGTCTTAGGTGCCCAGCCCATGGCCAGGACTTAGTGCCCAATCCACGATCGGGACTTATTGCCCAATTCCTCGAACCAGGACTTATTGCCTAGGTTAACTAGGACTTTGTTTACCTTGATAGGGATTTCTTGACTATCCCTTACCCTGTCTAATATATCACTAACTTAAGCATATTGTTAAACATTAAAACACTAGAAGAGGACCTCACTGATGCATCTTGCACCAACAATCTCCCCCTTTTTGATATTTGACAATATCTTAAGTTAGATTGGTTTTAAGGGTTATGTTTTGATCCTTGGAGAAAACAAAAAAAAATTTTAATTTAAATTATTTAGTATTTATCCTTGGGAGAAAATGAACAAAAATTTCCAACTTAAGCTTCTCTCTCCCCCTTTGTCACACATCAAAAAAAAAAGATAAAAAAACTTGCGTCAACAATGAAAATTTCTTGAAAAATTTTCTTCTCCTTCTGAATGTACTTAGGATAATTCTTTGAAAGCATATATAATTTTTTGAAAAAAATTTCAAAACTCTTTCCTCTTTTTTTTGAGAAAATCGTTAAGTACTTGTTTTGTACAGTAAAAAAAACTAAGTACTTAAATTGCACCAACAAATTTAGAAGAATATGAATTTTCCTAAGTCTGACACAATCCTAGAAATCTTGTTGAACACAAGAGATTTCCTATGTGTCTTAGAGATTTTCAATTTTAGAAAATTTTTGTTTTGACAACATAGTAATTTTCTTGATTTGATTTCTTTTCCAGTCTAACACAATCCTAGGAAACCTTGTTAACTACAAGGAAATTTTCCTAAGTATCCTGGAAATTCTCCAAATTTAGGTAAAATTATTTTCAAATTGATTCCAAGAGTCAATTGGATTTTGAAGATGGGTTTTAAAAAGATAATATTATGTTTTCAAAATGCTTTTGTAAATATGGTGTATGAAAACATAATACATTTTGAAACTTTTAATAGTTCTTTTACTTTGACCTCCCCCTAAACTTGATACAGTCCTAGGAAGCTTGTTGACAACAAGTGATCTTTCTCTGAGTCTTAGGGTTTGATTTAAACCAAAAGAATTATCCAATAATTTTGAAAAATAATTGTCAGAAAATAGAATCAATTTCTTTTGACTTAGACTCCCCCTAAATCTGACTCATCCTAGGAGTTCTTGTAGATCATAAAGATGACTTCCTATGTGTCTTTAGGGTTTATCAAAAATCATAAGAGTAATTAAAACAATTTCTGAAAGACATTTTGAATTGATAGTATTTGACGAAGTATTTTTGGAAAAATCTTTTGAAGGACATAATAATTTTTGAAGAAATGATTTTTGAAAAAATATTTTGAATGATGTAATAGGTTTTTAAAACATTTTTTGAAAATGTATTTTGAAATGTGATATTTTTAATGTATTTTGAAAGTCTTGAATTTTTGAAAAGAATAATTTTTGAAATGAATAAATTTAAAAAAATAATTTTTAAAAGAATAAAAAAAACTTCCCCCAGAACCTGACACCGTCTGACTCTATCTAAGTATCTTAAGAGACTTTAGTGTTGATCTAAAAGGTTTGTGCCTAAGTGTGTGGGTCAACCAAATTTTGAAAATATATATAAATTTTTGAAAACGTATTTATAGATAAACAATCAGCAAGCATGAAACTCATAAAAACATTATTATATTGAAATATTATTTTAAAAAACAGATTTTTAGAAAAATATCCTAAAGATTTTGAAAAACATTTTGAAAAATATTTGTCAATTAATTAGTCCTTAACATCTCACCGATTCTAAATATCTCAATACAAGCAAGCATGGTTGCCTTATGGGTATATTGTGAGATGCTTGAATAATTTTTCTCAATTTATTTATAGACTGGTTGATCTTGAGTTAGATTCGAGTTTAATCAATTTGTAATTTAAAAGTAGATTTCAATAATCGGCTTCCAAGTCTTAGCGAGGCACAGAGACCTTCTTTGGTCGTAGCCTTATTGGATCATCAACCCTTTCCTTAGACAAAGTCTTTTAAAGAAATAATACTATTCCGGAAGGAGTCGTTGACGATGGCCAGTCGCCGAGGTTCTGCCCGCATGGAAGTTGCTACGCCGGGGAGGAACTTGGGGTCCTGCAAAGTTAACACAAGCGTTAGGGGACACGCCGACAAGGGTTCGGTGGAGTCCACTCCGACACTCAAGTTAGTAGGTCGTCCGAAGAGTAGTGGTAGTGAGAAAGAAAGACAGTATGTAAAATGAGAGAGCGTAACCCCCATACCGGAGGGGTTGGCCTACCTTTTATACCGATGACGACAGGATAGGTGTGGCCCTCGATTGGTGCCACATCTCCGATACATAAGCCACGTCCCCCTCCTCTTTCGGTGGCTATGGGATATCCTTTGAAACGGTCAGCACTGTTATCGGCTTCTGCTCGTTTCGAGCTTTAGGGGTCGTGGAGGCCTTTCAGGATTGGGGATGCTTATCCGTACCTCGAGGGAGGGGTTAGTGTCTGACGTTGATTATTGCGGGGACTCCCCCCCCAGGAGAGCTTGGGGTTTTCATACGCCACAGCTCCCGATGTGCTCTCGAGACCTAACCTACTGGGGTGCTCCCGAGAGGGATCATCAGCTGTCCTTCCCGGGCGCGTCGCCCTGGGGGATTCCCGAGACCCGGGAAGGAGGGTCGTCTCAACCTACCATTGTTGTGTCGGGCAGCCTCTTCATCCTTCGTCCTGGCCGGGGCTCATTCAACCCTATCCTACTCTCGGGACCCAATCTCTCGGGGCGAGCCCGAGGGGTCTTCTAGCCTACTGTTCCGGGCGAATCTCCGAGGAAGATCCCTTGGCCCAGGCAGGAGAGTCATTCCGATTCGAAGTGTCTCGTCCTTCAGCTTTTTCATCTCACGTGCCCGCCACGGGCTTATTCAACCCTATCACAAGTCCCTTCCTTCAAGTATGATCGAAGGAAGTGTAGCTGACTGATCAGACTGTGGTGATGATGGAGAAGCTGGGCCCCGTCCTTTTTCACTCTCTTTAAGTTTCGACCGGGCTTTCGGACATATCCCGCGAGTCTCTCGACTCGGGCTGATTTTTTGAATGTGTCTCTTACCCCTGTGAGCTTTACGGCAACCAAGGTAACACAATCGCCCAGCGCATGCAACGGCACCACGTGTCTTTTTCCTCGCATTGCGGCGTACTGCAGGCCATACGTAGCGACGGTGATTAAAGTCTAGCCGATCCCCTAGATAGCCTATTAATACCCTCAACATGCTGGCCCTCGATTGCCTTGGGGGAGGTGTCATATCCTGGGTGCAACGGTGCCCTGCGACAGCCTTACCCTAGTTGCCGTCAAGAGTTCTCCTCACTTACTTGTCCTTCTCGTTAGCGTTCTTCCGACGGGAGTACTTTCTCCTTTGTTCTGTCCATCCCTCATTCCTTCCCCTTGGATCCGATGGAGAAGATAAAGAAATCTTCAGGCACTGATGAATGCTCTTTGAGATAATTGGGATTTCATCCCGACAGGTATGAGACCATCTCCTCCAAGGTTAAGTCGGATTCCCTCTAGGCTGCTTGTCAAAAATATGGCATTCTGACAGATTGGGAGATAAGGGTCCCCACCGCAGGTCAACTACCAATAACCACCGGTGAGGATTTTTACACCTTTTTCCTGGGGCAACTAGAACTACGACTTCATTTTCCTGTCAACCCCTATCTCATGAATGTTGCCCATTATTTCCGCATCCCGCTCCATCAGCTGGCCTCGAACGCTTTCGCCCAGATGAGCGAGTCTCTCGTTCTCTTCAAACTTTTCAACATTCCTCTAACCCCTCGATTTTTCCATTTCTTTTTCATCCCTGTTGGATCTCACGGGGCATTTGGCTTCACTGCTCATGGTGGTCATAGATTTCTGGGGGGCCTTCCCTCCTCTTACAATGGGTGGAAGGAATGATTTTTCTACATTCGGCTTCTCGAGCGTCCCTTCAGTGACATCTATTGGACGGAGAACTTGCCTCCTACCCCCGAACTGGGTGATTTTCAACAGCACGCGGGATATCAAAGGGCTAAGAGTATCCTGGCTGGGATGGAATTCCATGGGCTCTAGTTGGTGCAGTGCGAGGAGCTCCTTTATCAGGCGAAGATTAGTCCGAGGATTACCCCCCTCAGCTCCAACCTACGTGAGTTACTTTGCCCCTGGTACAGTGCCCGATTAATGCTTGCTAATGCCCTCCTGCCTTTTACCCTGCAGGTGACATCATGTTTCCTCTTGTGAAGAATAAGTTCCTAAAGTGGGACCAGGCTAATGAACAAGCGTTGATCCCCGGGTTAGTATCTTCGACCCCCGCAGGAATCCCCTCCGAGGGTGGTGAAGGGGAGGGAGACCTATCAGTGGGCCCAGCAGTGCTGGAGGTCCCCCACGGCAGTGATATCTTGGAGTCGCCCCTAATCTTTAAAGGGTGGCCACCAGCCACCATTCCGGAGGCTTCACAGGAAGAAAAGGCGTCTTCTTCGTCTAACGTGCCTTCTGCCGTCCCTGTGCCTGGAAAGAAACTGTGAGAACGGCGGTCCCAACGGGATCGCCCCTTGAAACGATTGAAGAAAGGCTTGCACTCGGCTACCTCTGAGGATGCGGCCTCCCAGTCTCCGATCGACGGGGCAGGATCCTCCTCCCCTGTCATTATTACGTCTTCTCCCATTACCGATGCCACAGCCCCTACGACCGACCTTCCTCACGGCAAGGAGGTGTCCACGGGGCTACCCTACTCCCATTGGAAGGCTCCCTTAGCGACGAAGAAAATGACCGTCAGTTCTCAGTCTATCCGCATAGAGGGAGTCGCTACAGAGGCGTCACCGAGCACTTCAAGTTCAGAGGGATACGTTTCCCACCCCCGTGACATCGGTTAGTGATATGAGAGAAGTGTCTTAAGGCAATCGCCTTATGATTGTAAAATATTTATTTTAATAAATGATAATTCACTATTTGAGTATACATTCTTGTGTATTTGATTGGGATCTTGAACTCATCTACTGAATGTCCGCAATACAACTCACAGCATAAGAGAATTTGTGATGGGATCACAACTAGTGATTATCTCTAAATGCGCAAATGTGAAGTATTGAAAATATCCCTAGTCGATGAATTGATAAATACGGAAACTATCAATTCTGTTGAGACTAGCATGGGTTATTCTCTAATCAGCTGATTCTCACTGGCTGGTGACATTGGGATGTCCGGAGATAAACATGGATGCTAGTTGAGGGAACTAGTTCATTGGAGTGACTGGCTGTAAGACTTCATATGGTAATCTATATAGATATGTCAATGAAGTTCTTACTGCGGCTTAAGTGCGATGTTCCTTTGACTAGCGGGGTTCAAGTCATCTTGGTCATGGAGACTTATACTTTAACATCTTAAGTAAACATCTCCAAGGAGGAGTGGACCCAGGATGATTGGGTATAAGCCGAAGTGCCCGAAGATGTTTGAACAGCCTACAAAGGATTCACCACTCCTTGCGAGGAGATGTATACCCAGGCCTATCGTCGGATTGTTACCCAAAACCTCTGGCCAGAGTATATCATGTTAAGAGTGCAAGTCTCTTAAATACATGAGAGTAATTAGAAATCCAAAGGACGAGAAAGACACTACTTGGGCTAGGTGTGACGTAGTCAGTCTAGTGGGGACTGACACAAACAGACCATGTCCTGAACCAAGTGGGTATAAGATGGTGAAGGGAATGTGGCACGATTCATTAGAGCTGCTGAAGGGTTTCAGAATTACTTCTGGGGTCAACCGTTGATCTTTCGATTAATTGGGGGTCATGATGTACTACTAGGTGCCACTCATGATCGTTCTATAATTTGTTGATTATAGACGGCCAACATAAATCGAAAGCCTATTTAGTCACACGCACTACGAGTAATCCGAGGGATTTAAAACGAGTTGAAAATTGGATTTTCCGATCAAGAGAAATAAGTCGAATCTGAATTTATCAGAGGCGCAATGGAAGCTAAAATGGCTAAGTCTTTTGAAGGCTTATTGGGCGAATTAAATGAGTTTAATTCGCGATCGGTTCGGCTTGGTTTGGCTGGCCAAAGAGGGTGCCAAACCCCTTGGGTTGGCCGGCCACATTAAAGGGAAGAAACCAATTTAATTGGTTTAATTAATAAAATAAATCTAGTGCGATTTGTTTTATAAATTATGGATAAATAAATTTGTGTAAAGAAATTTATATAAATAAATTTATAGAAATTTATTCTTTTTATGGAAATTAAAATGATCCATGAAATAGTTTATTTTAATTTTATAAAATCAATTATGAATTGATTTTTTCATAATAAGAAAGTTTATAAATTTCTTATAAAATTTATTCCATAATAAAAGGAGAGATTAATTAGTTTTATTATAAAGTTAGTTATAATAAAACTTGGTAATTCATAAGAGAATTTATAGGATAAATTTCTTATGATAACTAATTAGTTTTATTATAAAGTTAGTTATAATAAAACTTGGTTTAATGAATAATTCATAGAGAATTTATAGGATAAATTTCTTATGATAACTAATTCATTAATTAGTTTTATTATAAAGTTAGTTATAATAAAACTTGGTTTAAACGGAATAATTCATAAGAGAATTTATAGAATAAATTTCTTATGATAACTAATACCGTTAATTCCGTTAAGAGAGAGACTTGGCAAGGGAGAGACCATTATAAAATGAACCAAAGGCATGCCACCAATTCCAAATTGAAATAGAGCTAACCTCTCCTCTCTCTCTCTTTTATTCTCTTCTCCTTCCCCTCTTCCCCATTAGGGTCGCGCCCCTTAATAGGATTAGGGCCGGCGCCCCCGTCAACCACCTAGGGCCGGCGCACCTCCAAGCCTAGGTTGCCGTGAGCTATCAAGAAGAAGGAGAAGCCAACCAAGTAGAAGAAGAAGCGGATCGCAACTCCTCTCTTCCGGAATTTAGATTCCGTTACTTTGGTGGTTAGTTTCCTATCTTTTCTCTTGTTCTTCTAGTTGTGTCTTCGGAGGATCTAGTAGTTCTCGTTGGCACAAAACTCATGACTTTGCGAAGTCATCCCGAAGAGAACTCGGCGTGGACGCGAATAGAGGCGAAGCTTCCAAGGGACGCTACGGTTGGATCTCGTCCCTTACTTCGAGTTACGCGAGGTACTTGGTAAATTAGTTTACTTTTCCGCAAAGTTTTAATTTATGATTATGTCAACACATCATAAAGTTGCATGCTAGATACGTGGTTAAAATAATTTAAGAAATTATTTTATGCTAATTCTTCCGCTGCACGTAAAAATTTAAAATTTTACGAACCCGTATCCTTGTCGACATGCACCCGGTCCCAACAGTGGTATCAGAGCCGGTTAGTGTTCGACATAATCATATAATTGTTTTGTGGAAAACTTTGTCATGATCTCAATTTCGGAAAAATTTTCAATTATGGAAACTTTCAAATTATAATAAATTTTAGATTTAGGAATTTCAAAGTTTGGAAATCCTCATGAAATTTCGCAAACGTTTGAAATTTTCTAGTTTCTGAAATTTTATAATAATTGTGAAAACTTCCCATCTTTGGAAACTTTCCAATTTTGGAAATTTTCTATTTTAGAAATTTTCCAATTTTGGAAATATGTAAGTTTTCTTTGTACCAAAACTTACAATTATTCTGAAAACCTATTATGAAATCTCGCAATTTTGGGCACTTTCTTTTAAGAAAGTCTAGACAAATTCATGGACAGTTAATTGACAATTAAATTTGAATTGGTTTTTAAATTGACAACAAAATTCTTTATTTTGGATTGAGCCTCGGGGAGCCGTCCAATTTAAAGTTAGTTGTTGTAATTTAATTTCCCAATTTTAATTAAAATTGTCATGTTTGATTTGGATTGAGCCTCGGGGAGCCGTCCAATTGGATTTACAACAAATTACTTTTCTTTGGGTATCTGAGCCTCGGGGAGCCACCCTTAGAAAACAATTTGTTGTAATTAATTAAATCCATGAATAAAATATGTTTAAGAGGTGATGCTCTTACATATTGTTGTCTCCAAAATTAATTAGAAAATGGTTTCCTATAGAGTTTTCTTAATGAGATTTTCATGAAAATAATATGTAGTTGAATTAAGGGATTTGTCTCTTAATTTAATAAGATTTGATTTAGAGAAATCAAAGTCTTGAACATATTATTTCCGAAATTAATTATGACAATTTAGGAAATTGTTTCCCAAAACAATTCCTTTAATTAAGTATGAAATTGGAATTAGGAAATCCGGTTCCTAATTCAATTAATGAGACTTGATAACATAAGTCACATACATACTTTATTAAGGAAATCGTTAGCCATGACGTAATTCTATGTCATGAATGCGCTTAGAAAAGAAAGGATGAGACCCAAAACCCCTTACAAAATATTAAGGCCAACACCTTCCATTAATATGTTTAGAATCGGAGTTTTGTTTCTCGTTTGGGTTGATGGACACATCCATGCCCGACTTGAACCTCAACATGTTCAAAACATGGAATTAGTTTATGAATAATATAGTTGGAGTCAGAGGTCAATCATTAGTTTTGGTTATTGGACACATCCAAGCCTGACTAAGCGGTTGAATGAGCTCAAACCATATTAAAACTATTTCTTGATTAATGGGTCAGCCTTAAGCTTGGAGCATCGATTTGTTGTGCCACAGCCAAGGTCGATGTAAAAAGAGATGCAGTTGGGTGCTATGTATAATGTTGCATACTTGTTAATGAGTTAACAACCCAATGATTTATGCAAACATTCAATTAGTTGATAGCATAAAGTGATAGTTACATATATGTGATGTGTAATCGGTATAATTACCTACTTTCATAGCTAAGAATAACTTGATGGCCACAGCCATGATTGTTCTTACCTATGGTTGGATATCAACCTATTTGGAGATGTTCCTACGATCTCCCGAATTGATAAAAAGGGTTATTCAATTTGAAAAATAAATAGGATTTCAATTTATGTATATTGATACATTCTTTAATCATTCTTCTCACATAAGCTCAATTTGTATTTCTAGGATAATCACTCGATCATGTCTTCTCTAAACTTGCGTTCCATTTTGGACACAAATAAACTGACTGGGCCAAACTTCATGGACTGGCTTCGAAACCTGAGGATAGTCCTCAAGGCAGAGAAGCTTGCTTATGTCCTTGAAGATTAACTTCCCAACCGTCCTCCTGAAAATGCAACTCCAGACCAATTTCCTGAGTTGCTCAACCTGCTGAAGACTGTAGAGCCTTCTGTGAAGCAGGATCAAAAGACGGTACTGTTAGTTGGTTCCTTGAAGAAAGGTTCTAAGAGGAAGGCTAAAGAACATAATAAGGGAAAGAAGAAAAAGGCCAAAAAGACTGAAAATACCCTAAAAGGCACTTGCCATCATTGTGGCAAGGAGGGTCACTGGCGAAGAAACTGCAAGGTTTATCATGAGTCCTTGAAGAATAAGGCATCCGATGCCTCATCCTCTTCAAGTATCTTCGTTATTGAATGTCACTCTATTTCCTCATATACCTGGGTACTTGATACTGGGTGTAGCTCACATATATGTAATGACATACAGGGGCTAAGGAATAGAAGAAGACTCGTCAAGGGAGAAGCGAATTTGCGAGTTGGAAATGGAGCAAAGATTGCTGCTGTTGCCATCGGAACATATTTGCTAAAGCTCCCGACTGGACGTGTCTTAGAATTGGATAATTGTTATTTCGTTCCTTCGTTAATAAAGAACATTGTATCTATTTTATGTTTGAATGAAAAGGGTTATCGTTTAACTTTTAGTAACAATTGTTGTTATATAACTTTAAATGGCGTTCTTTATGGGAATGGAACTTTGTGCAATGACATCTACACGTTAGATTTATCCGGCGACGTTTTCAATATCGAAGTAAGCAACAAACGTGCTAGAATAGATAATCGAATAGACTCCTACACGTGGCATTGTCGTCTTGGCCATATAAGTAAGAAACGCATGACCGAATTGCAGCGATGTGGAATTTTGGAATCATTTGAACCCGATTCATTTGATACATGCGAATCATGCTTAAAAGGCAAGATGACCAAATTACCCTTTTCCGGAAAAGGTAATCTAGTGGGAGAATTGCTTGGTCTAATACATACTGATGTATGTGGACCAATGTCAACTTTTGCACAAGGAGGCTATAGCTACTTCATCACCTTTATCGATGATCACTCACGATTCGGGTATGTGTTCTTGATGAAACACAAATTTGAAGCCTTTGAGAAATTCAAAGAGTTCAGAAATGAAGTAGAGAAACAGCTTGGCAAAAGTATTAAGATACTTCGATCCGATCGGGGTGGTGAATACTTAAGTCAAGAGTTTCAAGATTATCTTAGGGACAATGGGATATTGTCTCAATGGACTCCGCCGTATACACCACAGCCTAATGGTGTATCTGAGAGGCGCAACCGAACCATGATGGACATGGTTAGGTCGATGATGAATCATGCAACTCTTCCAAAATCCTTTTGGGGCTATGCACTTAAGACAGCTGTTTACTTGCTAAACAGAGTCCCGACCAAGGTAGTCTCAACTACTCCATATGAGACGTGGAATAGTAAGAAACCCCACTTAACTCACCTTAAGATATGGGGTTGTCCTGCTTATGTGAAGCGGATTGTATCAGACAAATTGGATGCTAAGTCTGATAAATGTCTATTTATTGGATACCCTAAGGAAACGAAGGGTTACCAATTCTATCATCCCTTGGAACAAAAGGTGTTTGTTTCAAGGCATGCTGTATTTCTGGAAAAAGAATTTCTTTTATAAGAAAACAGTGGGAGTGGCATTGAACTTGATGAAGTTCAAGAAACTCCAATAGACATTACGGAGACACCTAGTCTAGACCCACAACTAATAACTCATAATGATGAGCTATCAGTTGAACCTAAAACTACACCATCTCTTCGTAGATCTGATAGGACACGCAATATTCCAGAGAGATACGGATTTCTCATAAGTGAATCGAACGACGTGTTACTCATAAGCGATGACGAACCTATCAGTTATGAAGATGTTCTGAAAAGTTCAGAAAGGGATAAATGGCTTGAGGCCATGAAGTCGGAAATGGATTCCATCTACAAAAACCAAGTATGGGACTTGGTTAAACCACCTGAAGGGATAAAGCCCATAGGGTGCAAGTGGGGTTTCAAGAAGAAAACCGACATGAAAGGTAATGTAGTTACCTTTAAGGCTAGATTAGTGGCAAAAGGATATCGTCAAAAACAA